>VMDO01002517.1:0-109233 GCA_007922755.1 Pedetes capensis
AGATGTATAAAATGCGAAGATTTTTTCCCATTCTGTGGCGGTTTCCTTGATTCTGTTAATTGTTTCTTTTGCTGTGCAGAAGCTTCTTAATTTGATGTGGTCCCATTTATCTATTCTTGTTGCAATTTCTTGAGCAATTGGGGTCCTATTAAGGAAATCTTTTCCAATGCCTATATGATGGAGTGTATTGCCTATCTTGACAGAGGCAGCTTTTAATCTGCCATCTTATCCTTTAGGTTTCTTTTAAATTTATTCTTATCTAACCAGTCATAGGTTTTTGACTTCAATACTGTATCTACATCCAAATTTTCTCATATATTTTCCCCTAATACTTTTGGCTTAACTTATCATAGTGTACTCTTATTTCATAGCTTCTTTTTATCTTTTGAGGGTTCAAAATATAGATACTTAAAGTCTATCTAGGATTATTCTATTAACTCTGTTTCCTCAGGTGTAAGTACTATTGTTTGATATGTGAGATAGTCTTCACAAAATTCATCTTCATTGCTTGGTATTTTTTAGTTTAGAAGTAATTGTCTATGATCTGTTAAACCTGAACATGTCCTGTGTTTATAGCTCTCTGGCAGAAGGTCCTCAACATTGCTAAGCCCTAGCCTTGCATGATGTGTATCTTGGATTAAACTTTACATGGGTGGTAAGATGAAAAGCTCCTACATTTTAATAGATTATATGGTTCTAAATGCAGTTGCCTCTCATATGACAAGGCTCTAAGGCCGCTATTCCCCATCAGTGATATTGCTATCACCATGAAGCTGGCTGGGGTCCTTTTGCTCTACCGAGATAGAAATCATGGGTTGGCACAGAGAAGCCCTCCAAGTGCTGGTCTTTGGCAGTGTCTGTATCCCTGAGCATTTGACAGCAGTGAGCAGTGACAGCAAACAGATGGGAGAAGCAGCAGCAAGTGGTACCTTCTAGTGTTACAACTCTTATGTAGGCAAAGTAGGTCAAGATTCCTTATCCCTTCAAATGTTACAGCTGCTATGTAGGCCCAGGAGGCAGGGACTCCTAAGCTCATAAGTGATACAGCTCTTTGGAACTATTCTGGTGACCAGGGCCTGGAAGTTTCTCTTTTCTGGCTCTTTATAGCCTTTTCTGTCCCTCTGCCATCCCTCTTCTTCATGCCCTTGTTGCTTTCTCCAGATGTTCAACTGCCTCTTGTTGCTGTGGTCACTGTCACTATTGACACAATTTGGGAGACAGCAATCATAGCTCTTGTGCTGCTGGTATTCTGCTCCTCCTGGTTATTCAGCCTTGCCACTGCTTTAGTTGTCAAACAGCCAGTTGCTTTGCTGCTTCTGAAGCCCAGCATTCTGGCTGCTCTGCTGTCCATGCCACTGCTACTCCTAGCTGCTACCATCACTGCTGTTCTGTCTCTGCTGTTGCTTTCTTGGTGTTACAGTCTCAGCCTGCACTACTAAATTAGACAAAGACCACTTGAGAGAAGCCTTTAATTGGGTCTAATATTGTAACAATGCCTGCAGCTGTAGCCCTGTGGCATCCGATCCCGTCAGATCTCTGAAGCTAAGCAGGGTCGGGCCTGGTTAGTACCTGGATGGGAGACCGCCTGGGAACACCAGAAGCTGTAGGCTTGGGAGAAGGACCTGGCAACCCTCTCCCAAAAATCAATCTGCCATTGAAAACCCTATGAACACCAGAGAAGTACTGACAATAGTGTTTCCCCTGTTGTACAGAGGGTCGCTATGAGTCGGATACCAACTCGATGGCACCTAACAACAACAACAATATTGTAACACCACAGGGCAACACAGGAGGATGTCTTCTGGCTAGCTCCCTAAAATGAACCAACCTTCTTATATGGGCAGGGAAGGAGAGTTTGCACCAATCACAGAAACCTCTCATGCAAATGAAAGTTGTACTTGCACCAATCATGTCATAGTCCTTCTTGCCCCATCACAGCAGCCCCTTTGCTGGGCCACCAGGGGAAGTGCCTCCCTTTTGGCCTGAGTTGGTTACAGGATCATCTTGAGTTCACTGAGGCTTGTGATAGCAAAAAGTCCAGTGCAAACTGAAAGCTGTTTGAAATAGCCATGACTAGAGCTGTGCCTTCAGGAGCTGGAGTTGTGCTGCAGTGGCAATTGTCACATGGATTCCTTAGGGCATCCACGGAGTGTTCAAACCCACACGTGCTGGTATAAGGGTGGGTCATCTGGCTGCTCAACTGAGAGTTCTTTATTCAAAGCAGTCAGAGTAGCAAGGGAGAGTCTAACAGCTGCCAATTATGAAGTAAGATTGCCCCATCCTTCAACACCAGGGCTTCCTTGCAGAAAAACAAGCAAAAGGAGCATTCACAGTAAGAATTTAAAAATCTTACCATTAATGTTAATATTGATTTTAACAATGTATTAACCATATTGCATGCTCAGCACTCCAAGGAGAGGTGGGTCCCCCTCATTTCACTGCTACCAGAATCCCTTGGCTCTAGCTAACACTCAGGTAGCCAGCCTTCATTCGTGGTTTGGTTCCTTTGGTAGATCTCCTCTGTGCCATCTGTGTGGCTATTGCTCTTTAACTTGTGAGTGTTGCAATATTAGCTCCATGTATTTTCACAGCCCAGACCCCAAATAATATGCATCTTTAGACCTTATTTACCATGATAGATTCTCTCTCTTGCTCTCTTTTTGTTCTTTTTGAAGCTGGGGGAAGAAAAATATCTTTCCATTTCTGGTCTACAGAATTTCCCTTTTATTTTTTTTGCTCATCATGTCTGTGTCTTTATTAAGGTTTAAAAATATTCTATCATTTTATATGTATGAATGGGAAGATAAGATTTCACCATGTGCTCAATTTATCTTAAAACAATAGTTTTGTTTAGTTCTATTTCACCTTTTAATGTTTAACACTAATCATTCCATCCATATTTTGTTTGATTGCTTGATTGTTTGTTTTTTGGTGTGTGGAGTTGGACGGTTGAAATAGATTTTTTCCAAAATAACTACATAATTTATTTTAAATTGTTTTTAAGATTTCTGAAGAATTCAGTGTTATTTATGAACTTTTTTATTATGTTTCCACATTCCCCCCATTTCTGTTGTAATAATACAAAGAGAAAAACTAGGATTCAGGAAGAGTTTTTCATTATTTTACAGAAAGGTAATTGAAGCAGAAAAAGGGAGTTGCCTCAGGTGAGGCAACTCAGGAGTCAGTCATTTGTAAAACTGAGGATTGATGAAAGGTATTCTGGTTCAGTGCCAAGGTCATTAAACTTCAGTGTAGCATAACCTTACCACAATGTTATGCAGGGCTTTGTGGCTGGATTAGATTTGTAAAACAAGCTAATGGCAAGAAAAATATTATTAGTACTGACATACTGAACTTGATCTTGGGAATGTCCATACTTTTTTGAGATGGTTAAACTATTATTAGATATGAGGGTGAATGCCTTAGGAGATACTCATACTGTTATTTTAGGGTATGTTGTATTGTTATTAAGTTTTTTAAGTTTAATTCTTGTATAATATCAACATTTTGAACCTCATTTACAAGGTAAAACTTGCAGACACTGAGATATTCTATCTTTATTCTTTAATTCTCTATTATACTAAGGTGAAGGGGAACTAAGAGTTGGCATTTTATAAAATGGGAGATATGACTTTTCCCTTTGTAATACGAGTATAGGGAATGGAGAAGAAAGATGGTGCGTACTTTGATGTTCTGTTTGTTGTAGGTGATTCACAACTCATGGATGCTTTGTAGAAAGATAGTTTCAAGTCAACACATATAAACACAGCAAGTGGTTAATTTACAAATAAAAATTGGCAAGAGTTTGAGTTTGTTGAAGACTACCACAATGAAAAGCATTCTATATTAGGTACATGTCTATTTCTTGAATTTTTCTGCTTTCAATCCTAAGTTACTTCACTTACTTGATTTGTATTTGTGTTTATTAAATAATGAATTGATTTATTGAAAAATACAAGAATATCACCTAGAACTATCAGTTCTGAAGATTTCTGGTATTGGCATGATCTTGTAGAAATTAACTGAAAATTCACATTCATTTAGCAAATGTGAAAAATTAAAAACATGAGATTCAGTGTCTTAACCCAAGGAAATAATTCTAAACATTCAAGCAATTTGCTGGTACATAGCCACTGCCAATCATATTTTAGATCTTACAGGTAATCTTTTCATCAGGGAAAAGCATTCTTGGCTCATCAGTTTAATAAACAATTCTAGAGACTCTGGCTCTTTCCCAAACTGCTTATTCTACTTAGTTGTTGGGTTTTTTTTTTTTTTTTCCCCCTCACAGAAATAAAATCTATACAGCCTGGATTCTCTGCAAACTTCACTTGTGCTTCAGAGGAAAGCAGCAATTCACAGGACACATCAGGGGTAACATCCTTCCAAATGATTTTTGAGGCAAGTTTTATTGTGATTCTAAGTCTACTGATGATTTTATTTTTATTTTTTATGTAGATCTGATTATAGGAAAGAAAAGCCTAGGTCCATCACAGTTTCAAGTTAAAGCAAAATAAAGGGCATTGGATCCCAAACCTGCCTGTGCAGACATTAGATCACCTGTTATTGGTGTTAGGTGCCGTCGAGTCAAGTCTGACTCATATATAGAACAGAACGAAACACTACTCAGCACTATGCCATGAACAGTCTTTTTATGTGTTATCCCATTGTTGCAGACACTGTGTTTCTTTTCATTTTGAGTCATGTCACACCAGCAAAAGGAGGATCTAGGGACTTTAGTCCACTTTCATCATTAAGGTCAATTTAGGAGTAATCTGAGAAGCTGGACTTGATGAAGAAGCAATTTGGCATCAGGATTGGAGGAAGATTCATTAACAACTGCATTATGCAGGTGACACAACTTTGCTTGCTGAAACTGAAGAGGATTTGAAACATTTACTGATGAAGATCAAAGAACATAGCCTTCAGTATGGATCTTCAACATCAAGAAAACAAAAATCCTTACAGGTGGGTAAGTAAGCAATTTCACGATAAATGGAGAAAAGATTGAGGTTGTCCAAGGTTTTGCTTTACTTGTTTCTACAGTCAACACCCCTGGAAACAGCAGTCAAGAAATCAAAAGGCACATTGCATTGGGAAAAACTGTTGCAAAAGACCTTGTTAAAGTGTTGAAAACTAAAGATGTCACACTGAAGAAGAAGGTGCCTTAACTCATGCCATGGTATTTTCAGTTGCATCATATGCTTGTGGATGCTGGACCTTGAATAAGGGAGACAGAAGAAGAATTGATACTTTTGAGTTATAGTGCTGGAGATGAATACTGAATATATCATGGACTGCCAGAAGATGTGTCTTAGAAGTGCAACCAGAGTGCTCCTTGGAAACAAGATTGGCTAGACTGAGTCTTATGTATTTTGAACATGTTATCAGGAGGGACCAACCCCTACAGAAGGACATCTTGTTTGGGAGAGTGGCAGGTCAATGAAAAAAAGGAAGACCCTCAACTAGATGGATTTACACAGTATCTACAACAATGAGCTTAGACATTAAAAAGATCATGTGCATGTCACAGTGTTAGGGAGTGTTTCATTCTTTTGTACGTAGGGTTTCTGTGAGTCAGACCCAACTAGATGGCACCTAACAGCAGCAACTTTGAGGAGGCAACTCTTCCCCAGACATCTTTTGAATGCCTTTCAGCCTGGGTGTCTCATTTTCTGACGCTATATCTGACAGTGCTTTTCTGTTGGTCATAGGATTTTCAATGGCTAATATTGTTTCAGGGGTGAGCTGCTGGATCCTTCTCCTTAATCTATCTTAGTCTGGAAGCTCAGCTGAAACCTGTCCACCTTAGGAGGCCATGCTAGTATCTGAAATACCGGTAGCATAACTTTCAACATCACAGCAACACATAAGCTGACAGACACGTGGGGGGCTAGATCACCTTGTTGTTGTTGTTGGGTGCCTTGGAGTCGGTATCCAACTCATAGCCACCCTCTTAGGGTTTTCAATGGCTGAGTGCTTCGGGATTGCCTTGGGAGTGGATTGCCAGGTCCCATTTTTGCGGTGCTGGGAATTGAACTCGGGGCCTCAGAGACTGCAGTGCAGCACTCTACCCACTGAGCTAAATCCCAGCCCGCAAAATGGGAGAAGGACGTGGCAACCCACTCCCGAGGCAATCCCAAAACAATCAGCCATTGAACACCCTGCAAGGGTCGATATGAGTCGGACACAGCAGCACCCGACAACAACCTAGATCACCTAGGAAATTCTAAAATGCCAATGTCTGTTCCTTCTCTGAGAGGTTGTGATTTAATTTATCTGAGGTGTTGTATTAGTCTGCTCAGGTTGCCATACAAAATACTACTGACTAGGTGGCTTAAACAATAGAGATTTACCGTCTCACAGTTCTGAAGGCTAGAAGTCCAAAATCAAGGTGCCATGAGGGCTCAGTGTGGTGGCTTATTCCTGTAGTCCTAGCACTGACGACGCTGAGCAGGAGGATCACTTGAGCCAACGAGTATGAAACTAGCCTGGGCAACATAAAATAAATTCCCTCAGGGTTGCTTTCTGGTGAGGCTTCTCGTCCCAGCTTGCCAATTGCTGCCTTGTCACTGTATCCTTATATGGCCTTTTCTCGATGTCTGTGTATATAGAGAGAGCTCTCTGGTATACTTGTATGAAGGATCACCTTAATTACCTCCTGAAGACCCTACCCTCAAATACAGTCACATGAGGGGTCAGGGCTTCAACACATGAATTTTGAAGGACACAATTCAGTCTTTTTTTTTTTTTTTTTTTTTTTTGCGGTATGGGAGGTTGAACCCAGGGCCGCGCCTGCGTGCTCTGCAAGTGCTGGACCACTGCACTGGGGGCTGTGCCCCCAGCCCATTTTTTTTACTTTTTGAGATAGAGTCTCACTAAATTACCCAGACTGCCTCTGGTCTTGAACTTGTGATTCTCCTGCCTCCGCGCCACTGGGAGGCGTGTGCCACCGTGCCCGGCTAGTCCATATTTTTTAAATCTCAAGTGATTCTTAATGTGCAGATAAGTTTGGGAACCACTGAGGTAAACCCTTATTTGAATCTGGATTTCCTGATAAAATATCGTGCCCAGCACAGATCCTACCTGGATACAATTTTATTCAATTGGTTTAAAGAGCTCATTATTTGTTATCGAGATTCATGAGAGTGACAGTTGAGTTCTCCATTCTTTTTAATGATTTTCTGGTTCCCTATCTGTTCTTCTTTGGAGTTAATGGAGATGTAAAGAATTCAGATGCTTTAAACTTTCTTCCAGGAAGCCCTTGAGAAGCCTTTCTCTATGTTTGATAAATATATACTTCTTCTGAAAAGAATGGGTACAATGCCAGGACAACAGAACCTCCGGCTGTGCCTTTTCTTATTTAGGAGCAATTAATGGTTAGTCAGCTCTGAAACTACTACTATCAAATAGCAATAAAAAGATGATTCCAGTGAACCAAGGAAAGTAATTGTAGAGATTGAAATCATGTGTTTTTGCTAGTCTGAACAAGCAATAATTTGTCTACCTAACATTTACAAGTATTATTTAACCCTTTTGACAAGTCTATGAATTGGATACTATAAGGATTATCACTCCATTTTACAGATAATAAAATTGAGACTCAGAAAATTTGACTGACTTTCCCACTGTTTTACAAACATTAAGTGGCAGAATTAGAACTTGAATCCTATCATATAAGTCAGTGCCATTTCAATATTTATTAATTTAGAAACCTCTGTTCAAGTGAGTCACACTGAGCTCAATACTGTAGGTAGAGACCTTTAGGTGCAAAGTTCCAAATCATGTTGCTTGATCCTAAAGAACCTGGAATGCAGAGGGAAAGATCCATGTGTAAACAAATATTACAACACAGTGTGATAGCTGGGTGTGGTGGTACATGCTTGTAATTCCAGCACTTGAGAGGCTGAGGCAAGGAGGCTTGTGAGTTCAAGGCTAGCCTGGAATACATAGTAAGTTCCAGGCCAGTATGGGATATATAGTGAGACCCTGTTTCAAAAACAAAATAACAACAACAACAAAAACCCAAGAAACAACACCATGTGATATATACCATGAAAGAGCTAAGCACAGAGTGCTGTTATGGCGTAGAGGGAGGACATCTAACCCAAAAAGAAAGAGTGAAGGTCTAGAGATCTTGATGAGACAAAAAAACAGATTTACTGGGCATAAAGGTTCAGACCCTTGAAAGAATTGTTGTTGTTACCAGGTACTGTCGAGTTGGTGTCTGATTCATAGCAACCTTACACACAACAGGTGAAACAGGATTGTTAGTGCTTCTCTGCTATTCATAGGGTTTTCAGTGGCTGATTTTTTTTTTTTTTTTTTTTTTTTTGGGAGAGTGGGTTGCTGGGTCCTTCTCCTAAGCCTACAGCACTGTGTTCCCAGGCAGTCTCCTACCTGAGTACTAACCAGGCCCGACCCTTGCTTACTTTCTGAGATCCGACAGGATCAGATTCCACAGTGGTACAGCAGTATAGCAGCACGCCCTTGAAAGAATAAGAAGTTTTTATAAGATAGAATTGCTGTTCTTTTTTTCCTTATTAGAAAAGTAATTATTTTCCTCAGAAAAATCAAAGTATGACTTTTGGCAAACATTAAGAGCACACATAATTTGGCCCATCAAGGAAACTACTATTAGCACCTTGATGTAGATCTTTTCCCATTAGAGTGGGACATTTCAGTTTAAGATTTTCAAAATAGACCAGGTCCAAACTATGGCCCTGGAAATAGTTAGATGAGAAAGAGTGGGAGTTAAGGTCATTGTCACTGAAGAGATCAGAGAACTGTGAGACTTAAGTTGTTCCTACCAAGTCATCTACTTGGTAGGCAAACAAAACAAAATATATATTTTTTTCTTTTTTCTCACCCTGGGGATAAACCCAGGTCTTTGTACATGCTAAATAAACTCTACACTGAGCTAAACCTCCAGCCACTAAGTTATTTGCTTGGATGTGGAAGTCAGACTTTGAAGCAGAGAGGAAAACTTTGAGTTTAGTGACCATGAGTAAGCTAGTTATGGAGAGGAGGTGAGGTGCCAGAGTAGTGTAGCTATGTGGCATTGGCTTCAAGGGAACAAGGGTTTCCTTAAAGCTCCTCTTCCATTACATCTGTTTCTAATACTGTGCAGCAATTTAAAAGAATGAAGACAATGAGAGGAGAAAACATGGAGATTGCAGAAGATTTCGTATGTATATCAGTCAGGGAGAAGGGTCAAGTAGCAAAGACTAATGGAGACATCCACGAAAAAGCTACAGCAAATGATCCACTGACTTGAGTGTGTGAGGAAAATTAACCCTAAGGAAGACTCAGGAAAGCTTCATTTAGGAGAGATGCTGGATTTTGTGTTTATGTTAATGGCGAGTTCTGCATCTAGGGGCTCGTTAGACTGGGCAACAAGTCCCATCAAAAGCAATCTGATTTTGTGAGTTTTCTTAATAACTTTTTCCAGTTTTATATTTATTTTTGTAATAATACTAAAAGATAAAATGGATGAGATACACATAGATACAAACATGTATGTGTAAACATATCTATATGTTTATACTTTTGTACCTTTGTGTGTGTGTGCATCAGTCTATCAAGGGGCGGGGTGGGGGGGAGGAGAAAGAGAGAGAAAGGCTTGATTTTCTCCTGGAAAGTGATATAGGGCCCTTGGCTGCATTAGTTCATATTTGAAAATGAACTTCTAGCATTTAATGAGACTTTCCTTTAAGGGAGAGGGCTAAAACCATAAGATTCAATAGTGGTTTCTGCTGTCAGGGCTGACAACAGCTATTTTTCCTTCACAGCACTTAATTAAGTTCACTGCTTCTGTAGGTGTGCCTAGGTGAGGTATGACGTTTCTGACACATAACTGTAAAAAGGTTTGTAGTCTTTCTCCCTTTTCCCTCATTCTCTCTCTTCTCCCTCCCTCTGCCTCTCTCTTTCTTCTTTTCTCCTTCCCTCCCTCTCCGTCTTCTATTAGTAGATTTTTTTTGTTGTTATTGTTGCAATACTTGGGAGTTGAACCCAGGGCCTCAGACATACTTTGCGTGTGCTTTACCGCTGACTGCACCCCCCAGCCCATTTTTTTTATTTTTTGAGTTGGGGGTCTCACTAAATTGTGCAGTCTGCCTCCAGCCTCAAACTCATGATCCTCCTGCCTCTGCCTTCCAAGTTACTGGGATTAGAGATGTGTGCCACTGCACTGGGCCTATGAGTAGATCTTAAAAGGGGCTGTTTACTTGGAGTTAGGGCTGGGATTTAGCTCAGTTTGTAGAGCGCTGCGCTGCAGTCTCTGAGGTCCAGAGTTCAATTCCCAGCACCGCAAAAATGGGAGAAGGGCCTGGCAATCCACTCCCAAGGTAATCCTGAAACAGTCAACCATTGAAAACCCTATGAGGGTCGCTATGAGTTGGATACCAACTCGACGGCACCTAACAACAACAACAACAACAACAACTTGGTGTTAACTGTTCTCTGCTGGCCTGGAATTAGCTCACTCGATCCCCTCAGTCTGAGTTAAATGCTAGCCCTTCTTTGTGTTCCTTTGTTACTGTTAGGTGCCATTGAGTTGGTGTCCAACTCATAGCCACCCTATGTACAACAGATGAAACAGTATTGTCAGTGCTTCTCTGCTGTTCCTAGCGTTTCCAATGGCTGATTATTTTTAGGGAGTGGGCTGCCAGGTCCTTCTCCCAAGCCTACAGCACCTGGTGTTCTCAGACAGTCTCTCATCTATGTACTAACCAGGCCTGACTCTGCTTGGCTTCCAGGATCTGATGGGATCAGATGCCACAGTGGTATGGCTGCAGGCTTTGTGTTCCTTTAGCACCTCATTTATCTATATTATAAAACTTTTCACATTGTCATATTATTTCTTTCTCTTATACTAAACTATAAAGTCTCCTAATTCAAAGATTATCCTATCTCTGATGGTGAATAAATGCATATATTAAGTTGTCATGCCCAAGCATGTTCTGTCAGTATCCATAAAAAATCGTGGTGGTCCCATTCAGATAGCTAATTATAAGCACAGAAAATGCACATTTCTGGAGAGGAAACACCACAGAGTAGAATGTGGACTTCAGAATTAGATCTAGGTTTGAATCCCAGTGCTGCCACTTAACTAGCTTTGTGTCACGTTGGACAAATTAATTAGCTTATTAAGTCTCATGATTCTCATCTATAAAATGGAAGTATTTCTGGCTTGCACATAAACTGCTTACCATGTAGCAGGTGTTCAGTAAATGGTAGCTGTTATCATTATTAATTGTAGCCCCTTCCCAGACCTACTCAAATGAACTTCCATTTATTTGGTTCTCTTACTATTAGATATAATTAGCCCTTTCTATGATATACTCTATAATCACCAAGGTTGCAGAGATTTGAAACTGTTCCAAGAAATTGCTTTGGAAGTGTCAAGTACAGAAAATGCTTTTGAGGTACCATTGCTTTTCTACTGTTTAAATATTCTATACTAAAATTTTTAAATGAAAAATACAACTATATGTATACAATGGTTACTAATTACCACTATTTATAAGCATGACTACTCCTAGACTTGTTTCTACAATTTTCTAACAATCCTTTACCCATTTTCTAGTAATTTTGTCACATATTTTTCTAATAAATTTCTAATAATTCTAATCTACCACACAGTTCTTACCCTCCAGATTTATAAACATATTATAATAGTTTGTTTTTCTTTGTTAGATAGTTATATGTTTCTTCTTTATTGTGTTATGAGATTCTCAGGTCTAGGACCATGTTTTCCCCTAAAAATATATATAGATTACATGGCTCTATATTTTCTGAGCCACTAATAAGAACTTACTAGTTTCTGACCCCATTAACTAGGAGGCTGTTTCTAACTTTGCTTTTAGGGATACCATATTAAGTATAAAGAGTTAATATAGGTAAGTTGTTAGTACTACAGGTTTGGATGCAAACTCGGCTATTAGACAAATTGTTTAGACTTAGACAAATTGTTTAACCTCTTTTAAACTTTTTTCATTTATAAAATGTGGGCTATATGTTCAAAACAGAGTTTTTGTGAAGGTTAAAAGAGGTACTATCAGCATGATATTTTAGCATGATTCCTGGAATAGAGAAAGCCATCATTAAATCTTATGGTAAATCTTATATTTGAAGGTATGTGTTAGAGTATATTGGAAAAGCATGGAAATTGATATTAGAAAGACTTAGGGTCAAATTCTGTCTCTATCACTGAATTACTGAGTTGTAATAAACAAGCTGATGAAATGCTCTGACCCGTTTTTTTGTTTTTTTTTTTGTGATCTACCAATTGGGAATAGTAACAGTTACCTTACAGGATTGTTGGACCATAATGTATGTAGAGAATCTACACCACAATACTTATCACATAGCATTCAAAATGTGGTAACTATTATTATTACCATGTATACTATATATTTTCACATATGTTGTTGTTGTTAGGTGCCATTGAATCGAGTCCTTCTCATAGCAAACCCTATGTACAACAAAACAAAACACTTCCAGACTCTGTGCCAGGCACATGATCTTTTTTATTTAAGCCTGTTGTTCCAGACACTATGCCAATCCATCTGGTTAAGGGTCTTCCTTATTTGCGTGGACATGCCACTCTCCCAAACATGTCCTTCTCCAGAGACTGGTCCCTCCTGACATCATGTCCAAAATACATCAGATGCAGTCTAGTCATCGCTGCTTCCAAAGAGAACTCTGGTTGCACTTTGTCTAGGACTGAGCTATTGGTTCTTTTGGCAGTCTATGGTATATTCAATATTTTTCTCCAGCACCATAATTCAAAAGCATTAATTCTTCTCATGTCTCTTTTATTCAACATCCAGCTTTCAGAAGCATTTAATGCCACTGGAAATACCATGGCATGAGTCAGGTGCACCTTCATCTTCAATGTGACATATTTACTTTTCAACACTTTAAAGAGGTCTTTTACAACAGCTTTTTCCAAAGCATTACATCTTTTGACTTCTTGACTGTTGCTTCTGTGGGCGTTGATTGTAGAATCAAGTAAAACAAATTCTTAAACAGCCTCAATCTTTTCTCCATGTATCATGAAGTTACTTACTGACCCAGTTGCAAGAACCTTTGTTTTCTTCACGTTGAGGTGGAATCCATACTGAAGGTTGTATTCTTTGAACTTCACCAGTAAGTATTTAAAATCCTCTTCACTTTCAGCAAGCAAATTTTTCTCATTTCCATATTGTGTATCACAGGTTGTTAATGAGTCTTCCTCCGAATCATTATGCTACATTCTTCATAAAGCACAGCTTCTTCTCAGAAGGTTCTGTGAAATATATAAGGTGATGAAAGTATAACTAAAAGTGATGTAATAGTTGCATAATGGAAATAGCAAAAGCCTTATTACTCTGTACCCCTCCGACATTTATAAATAAAGGAGATTTAAAAAAAGAACAGGGTAAAACTGCTTGGTTCAAAGTCAGGAAAGGTGTGTGTTAGGACTGTATCCTTTCACTGTACCTCGTCAGTCTGTATATGGAACAAATAATTCAAGAAGCTGGCCCCTTAGATTCTTAATACAGATTATCTCAAAGCACATTAGTATAGTGAAGATAGTATTATTTTTCTCAGCTCCAGGTTTACTTTCAAATTTGTTCCAAAAGTGGTCTTGACATCGTAGATTTTGTCCTAATTTTTGTTTATATGTTTCTTATCTTAGTCTGAAAGCTTAGCTGAAACCTGTCCACCATGATTGGCCCTCCTGGTATCTGTTAATACTAGTGGCATAGCATTGAGCATCACAGCAACATGCAAGGCCCCACAGTACAGCAAACTGACAGACAAGTGCTCAGGGGAGGAAAGGCCCTGGCAGCTCTCTCCCAAAACAATTAGCCATTGAAAATCCTATGAATACCAGAGAAACACAGTCAAGAAATGAGCTCCCCAGATGGAAAGGCACTCAAAAGATGACTGGGGAAGAGTTGCCTCCCCAAAGTAGAGTTGACCTTAATGATGAAGATGGAGTAAAGCCTCAAGGTCCTCCATCTGCCTATGTGGCACAACTAAAAATGAAAAAGAACAACTGTAAACATCATTTAGTAATTAGAACATGGAATGTACGTAGTATGAATCTATGTATGAAAATTAGAAATTGTCAAAAGGGAAAAGGAGCACATGAAGATGGACATTCTAGGCATCAGTGAGCAAAAATAGACTGATAATGGCCATTTTGAATCAGATAATCATATGATCTACTATGTCAAGAAAGATAATTTAAAGAGAAATGAGGTTGAATTCATCATCAAAAAAGAAATCTCAAGA
The DNA here is from genome assembly GCA_007922755.1 of Pedetes capensis. Classification (NCBI taxonomy): domain Eukaryota; kingdom Metazoa; phylum Chordata; class Mammalia; order Rodentia; family Pedetidae; genus Pedetes; species Pedetes capensis. The sequence continues at coordinate 14,287 of VMDO01002517.1, forward strand.
TCTGCCCTAAATTACAATGCTGTCAGTGATAGAATAATATCCATATATCTACCAGGAAGGCCACTTAATATGACTATTATTCAAATTTACTCACCCACCACTGAGGCCACAAGTGAAGAAATGGAAAACTTTTACCAGCTTCTGCAGTCTGAACTGGATTGAACATGCAGTCAAGATGCACTGATAATTACTGGTGACTGGAATGCAAAAGTTGGAAGCAAAGAAGACAACTAAGTAGTTGGAAAATATGGCTTTGGTGACAGTAACAGTGCTGGAGATTGCATGATAGAATTTTGTCAGACCAACAACCTTTCATTGCAAATACGTTTTTTCACCAACATAAAAGGTGACTATACACATGGAATCCACCAGGTGGAACTAATGTAATTAGTTCCATCTGGAGATGGAGATAACGGAAAACCTAAAGACCAGATGCTGATTGTGGACCGGACCATCAACTGCTCATATGCAGGTTCAAACTGAAACTGAAGAAGATTAGAGCAAGTGAACAAGAGCCAAGGTATAACCTTGAGTATATCCACCCTGAAATCAGAGACCATCTCAAGAACAGATTTGATGTGTTAGACACTAATAATTGAAGACCAGATATGTTGTGGCATGACGTCAAAGACATTCATGAGGAAACCAAAATGTTATTAAAAAGACAAGAAAAAAAGGAAAGACCATATTACATGTCAAAAGAGACTCTAAAATTTGCCCTTGAATGTTTAACAGCTAATGCAATAGGAAGAGATTACAAATTTACAGAACTAAACAGAAGATTTCAGAGGGCATCTTGAGAAGACAGTATCAAAAATTATAATGAAATGTATAAAGAGCTGAAGATAGAAAACCAAAAGAGAAGAACACTCTGTGTTTTTCTCAAGCTTAAAGAATTGAAGAAAAAAAATTCAAGCCTCAAGAGGCAATAGTGAAGGATTTTATAGGGAAATATTAAATGACACAGGAAACATTAAAAGAAGATAGAAGGAATACATAGTCATTATACTAAAAAGAATTGGTGGGTTATTAACTATTTCAAGAGGTTATATATGATCAGGAACCTATGGTACTGAAGGAAGAATGGAAGCTACCTTGAAGGCATTGATGAAACAAAAGACACCAGGAATTGAGGGAATACCAACTGAGATATTTAAACAAATAGGTACAGCACTGGAGGTGCTCATTTATCTATGCCAAGAGATTTGGAAAACAGCTACCTGGCCAATTGACTGGAAGAGATCCATATTTGTGCCTCTTCCCAAGAAAGGGTATCCAACCGAATGTGGAAATTATCAAATGATATCATTAATGTCACACACAAGTAAAATTTTGCTAAAGATCATTCAGAAGCAACTGCAGCAATATATTAACAGGGACCTAATTGAAATCGAGCCAGATTCAGAAAAAGGTGAGGAACCAGTGACATGATTGCTAATGTCATATGGATATTAGTTAAATGCAGAGAATAGCAGAAAGATGTCTGTTTTATTGACTATGCAAAGGCATTTGACTGTGTGGATCACAACAAATTACAGATAATTTTACAAAGAATCAGAGGGCTTAACCGTACTCATGAGGAATCTGTACATGGGCCAGGAGGCAGTCATTCAAACAGAACAAGGAAACACTGCTTTGTTTAAAGTCAGGAAAGGTGTGCAGTAGGGCTCTATCACTTCACCGTACCTCTTCAATCTCTATGCTGAGCAAATAATCCAAGGTGCCAGACTTTATAAAGAAGAACACGATACTGGGTTTGGAAGAAGATTCATTAACAACTGCATTATGTAGGTGACACAGCATTGGTTGCTGAAAGTGAAGAGGATTGGAAACATTTGCTGATGAAAATCAAAGAACTCAGCATTCAATTGTTCCTCACATCAAGAAAACAAAAATCGGAAGCATAGGGGAGGGTAAGGGGTAACCTATATGAATAATGTTTATCAAAATGCATATATGGAAATGTCACAATGAAAAGCATGTCAAAATGAATCACATTAAGATGTACATTAAAAAATTCTAATAAAAAAACACAAAAATCCTTACAACTAGCTGGGCGTGGTGGCGCACGTCTGTAATCCCAGCGGCTTGGGAGGCGGAGACAGGAGGATCGCAAGTTCGAGACTAGAGGAAGTCTATGTAATTTAGTGAGACCCTGTCTCAGGAAGTAAGGAAAAAATAAATAAAAGGGCTGGGGGTGCAGCTCAGTGGTCCAGCACTTGCAAAGCATGCAGGCGTGAGGCCCCGGGATCAACCCCCAGTACCACAAAAAAAAAAAAAAAAAAAAAAAATCCTTACAACTGGGTCATTAAGCAACTTCATGATCAATGGAGAAAAAACTGAGGTTGTAGAAGATTTTGTTTTACTTTGTTCTACAATCAAAACCCACTGGAGCAGCAGTGAAGAAATCAAGGCACATTGAATTGGGGAAAGCTGTTGCAAAAGACCTCTTTAAAGTGTTGAAAACTAAAAATGTCACATTGAAGTCAAAGGTGTGCCTGACTCATTCCATGGTATTTTCAATTGTATCATATGCTTGTGAAAGCTGGACAGTGAATAGGGAAAACAGGAAAAGAATTGATGCTTTTGAATTATGGTGCTAGAGATGAATATTGAATATACCATGGTCTGCCAAAAGAACCATCTTATGTATTTTGGACATGCTGTCATGAGGGGCCCATCCTTGGAGAAGGACATCATGTTTGGGACAATGGTGGGTCAACAAAAAAAGAAGATCGTCAATTAGATGGATTGACACAGTGTCTGCAACAATGGGCTTAAACATAAAAATGATATTGGGCCTGGCACAGTGTTGGGGTGTGTTTCTTTCTATTGTACATAGGGTTGCTATGAGTTGGACTGAACTTGATGTAACCATGGCATAGGTACTCTAAACCAAGAAGTGTTGACTATTTAGATTCCCTTTTGTGTATATTTCTTATTCTCAAAGGAGTTTCTCTTTGGATTTCCAAAAAGCATTCTGAGGTGTACTTGTATAGGAAGAAATACTTATTTGATTCATTTATGCTCCTAGGTTTGTGTATGTGTGGTGGATTTTTGTTGTTGCTGTTGTTACAGGTTGATGCAAAGCCCAGAACTCTGATGACAGATTGCCTGGTTATAAAGCATTATTTACGCAAAATCATCATGATACACCACAAGGTAAGTTGCTTTTACTTTTCTTTTTCTTCCTTCCCTCCCTCCCTCCCTGCCTTCCTTCTTTCTTCCCTTCCTCCCTCCCTCCCTTCCTTCCTTCCTTCATTCCTTCCTTCCTATTGTTGTTGGTTTTGGCCTTTAGTCTCATACTTGAACAAAATGTAATTAGGAAACACCTGTTGTTGTTGTTAGGTGCCAGCGAGTCGTGTCCAACTCATAGCAGCCCTCACAGGGTTTTCAATGGCTGATTGTTTTGGGATTGCCTTGGGAGTGGATTGCCATGTCCTGCTCCCATTTTTGTATTGCTGGGAATTGAACCCAGGACCTCAGAGACTGCAGAGCATTGCTCTACCAACTGAGCTAAATCCCAGCCCCAAAATTTCTCTTTTGCACCAGCAAAGCTTCTCTGGTTTAAGTCATGTTTTCAGGCAACCTCTACTATGGGTGACGTGAAAGGTTATGATTGTTTTTGTTTTCTATAGTAAAGATGATTATTGAATTCATAGGCTTTTAAGCCCTTAAAGCAATTTTGTATGTGTGTGTGCTGAGGACCAAATGTAGAGCCTTGCACATGCTAAGCTCAACCACTGAACTAGACCCCAGCCAAGGCAAATCTTTCTTGGAGACAGGTTTTCAACACGTAGACTGTCCTCAAACTTGTGATCCTCCTGAGTGCTGGGATTACAGGAGTGTACCATTGCATTTTCCAAGGCAGTCTTAGTATTGATCATGTGGCATAGCTGAGAAGGCTCTGGATATAGAGAGCTTTCTTTTGGATTCACCTTCTTACCACTCCATTAAATCACTTTAGATACCTCTCATTTATTCTCTGTGCTTCATTTTTCTGTTAAACTCAGATAACCTTACAGATTACAACCTTTTCTTAATGGACTACAAGAACAAGTAAGGAAATTTAGATAAAATATTTTGAACATTGAAGAGCTAAAATTTTTGTTATCTGTAGTTAGGTACATTTATAAAGATGAACACAGTTAAGTATATCATATAACTTCCCCCCTTTTTTATACTGTCTTCCTACTTTTTCTGTCTCCAATAGGGTTAAGTGTTTATTGTCTGTCAGATCACTGTTGTTGTTTTTTTTCTCCATTTATTTTTATTTTTTTGAGGGGTACAGAGTGATAATTCAGTACATATATACAATGTATGATAACCAAATAAAGATAGTTAGCAGTTCTATTTCCTTAAACATTTAAACAATATTTATTAACATATAATAGTAATTGCACATATTTATAAGGTATGGTATGATATCTTTAAATTGTATGTGATTTATTATGGGATTGTCATATCATTACATCCTTTACTTTGCACTCATTCTTTCTCTCTCTTTACCCCTCTATGTTGTTCCCTCTCTGCCTCCTGATGTCCTGTCCCTCCCCTTCCCATACATTGCGCACTTCTAGATGAGTCCCTTTGTATTTTACAATCTTGTTGTTGTTGTTGTTAGGTGCCGTCGAGTCAAGTCCGACTCATAGCGACCCTATGTACAGCAGATCTTAGATATATACAATTTTATATATAGCTATATATATGTCTGTCTGTGTGTGTATGTATATATATACATATATATGTATGTATATATTTCTTTTAAGGAATGTCTGGCTTCTGTATATGAGTGAAAACATGCTGAATTTCCCTTTTTGAGACTGGGTTATTTTGTTTAAAATGATGATTTCCAGGTCCATCCATTTTGCTGCAAAAGATGTGATTTCATTCTTCTTTGCTGCCAAATAGTATTCCGTTGTATAAATGTACTCCATTTTTAAAATCCATTCATCTGTTGAAGGACACCTGGGCTGATTCCATATCCTTGCAATTGTGAATAGTGCTGCAATAAACATAGAAGTGTAGGTGACTCTGAGGTATAATGATTTAGCTTCCTTTGGGTAGATACCCAGAAGTGGAATAGCTAGATCATATGGCAGTTCTGTTGTTAGTTTTCTGAGGAACATCCATTCTGATTTCCATAGTAGCTGTACAAGTTTATAATCTCACCAACAGTATAAAAGCATTCCTTTTTCCGTCTACATCCTCTCTAGCATTTTGTTGTTGTTGATGTTAGTTGTTCTAGTTGGGGTAAGATGGAATCTCAGTGTAGATTTTATTTGCATTTCTCTGATAGCTAAGAATGTTAAACGTTTTCATATGTATGTTGACCATTTGAATTTCTTCTTTTGAGAACTGTTCAGTTCCATTGCCCATTTGTTAATTGGATTATTTATTTTTTGGTGTTTAATTTTTTGAGTTCTTCATATGTCCTAGGTATTAAACTTCTGCCATTACACCAAAAAGAATTGGTGAATTATTAACCATTTCAAGAGGTTACATATGATCAGGAACCATTGGTACTGAAGGAAAAAGTGGAAGCTGCCTTGAATTGGCAAAACACTAGGTTATGGGAATTTATGGAACACCAATAAACAGAGGCAGCATTGGAGGTTCTCACTTGTCTATGCCAAGAGATTTAGAAAACAGCTGTCTGGCCAACTGGCTGGAAGAGATCCATATTTGTGCCTGTTCCCAAGAAAGAGGCTGCAACCAAATGTGGAAATTATGGAATGGTGTCATTTATATCACACACGAGAAAAATTTTTACTAAAGATCATTCAAAAGTGACTGCAGCAATATATAGACACAGAACTGCCAGAAAATCAAACTGGATTCAGAAGTGGAGAGGGAACCAGGGACATCATTTCTGATGTCAGATGGATATTAGCCAAAAGCAGAAAATACCAGAAAGATGTCTGTCTATGTTTTATTGACTATGCAAAGGCATTTGGCTGTGTGAGTCATAAGTTATAGATAACACTTCGAAGAATGGGAATACCAGAGCACCTAATTGTACTCATGAGAAATCTATACATGAACCTGAAGGCAGTTGTTCAAATAGAACAAGGAAACCCTGGTTGATTTAAAGTTAAGAAAGGTGTGCATCAGGACTGTATCATTTCCCCATATCTCTTCAATTTCTATGGTGAGCAAATAATCTGAGAAGCTGGACTTTATGAGGAAGAATGCAGCATTAAGATTGGAGGAAGGGTCATTAACAATCTGTGTTATGCAGATGACACAACTCTGCTTGCTGAAAGTGAAAAGGATTTGAAACATTTACTGATGAAGATCAAAGAACATAGCCTTCAGTATGGATTGCAACTCAACATGAACAAAACAAAAATCCTTACAACTAGGTCAGTAAGCAACTTCACAATAAATGGAGAAGAGATTGATGTTGTCTAAAATTTTGCTTTATTTGGTTCTACAGTGAACACCCATGGAAGCAGCACTCAAGAAATCAAAAGATATATTGCTTTGGGAAAAACTGTGGCAAAAGATCTCTTTAAAGTATTGAAAAGTAAAGGTGTCACATTAAAGATGAAGGTGCTTCTGACTTATGCCATGGTATTTTCAGTTGCATCATATGGTTGTGAAAGTTGGACATTGAATAAGAGAGACAGGAGAAGAATTGATGCTTTTGAGTTATGGCACTGAACACAATTATATACTGTGGGCTGCCAAAAGAACCACCAGATCTGTCCTAGAAGAACTGCAACCAGAGTGCTCCTTGGAAGCAAAGATGGCTAGACTGCATGTGACATATTTTGGACATGTAGTCAGGAGGGACGAATGCCTAGAGAAGGACATCATGTTTGGGAGAGAGGCAGGTCAACAAAAGAGGGGAAAACCCTCAACTAGATGGATTGACACAGTGTCTGCAACAATGGGCTTAAACATAAATAAGATCGTGTGCCTGGCACAGATTCAGGGATTGATTAGTTCTGCCACACATAGGGTAGCTGTGAGTTGGACCCAACTCAAGGGCAACTAACAACAACAATAATGATAACAATGAGAAGTCTGATATTATTCTAAACTGTAGGGTTTGCCTTTGCATTAAGCTGGTGTTTTTCTCTTGCTGTCTTAAAAGTTGTTTCTTTGCTTTTGTAGTTTTAGAATTTCAACTACAATGTGATGAAGGGATGGTGTGTTCTGGTCCAATATATCTGGAGTTAAATTTGGCGTTCTGGATGCCTCTGTTGTTTGTGTATATATTTCTTCTGGTAGGTTTGGAAAGTTTCAGCTATTATTTTATTGAATAGGTTTTCTGTATCTCTAGCTTTGGTATAGATAGATTTTTAGGTTATATTTCCTTATTATCCCATACTTCTTGGAAATTGTGGTCATATTCCTTTTTATTTTCTCCTTGTTGGTGTCTAAGTGTATTAGCTCTTTGGCTTTGTCTTCCATCTCTAGTATTCTTTCTTCTACATGATCCAGCCTATTTATTACTTTCTACTGTGATTTTTATTTGATTTTATTATTTATTTATTTATTTATTTATTTAATTTATTTGTGGTACTGAGGGTTGAACCCAGGGCCTCACGCTTGCATGCTCTGCAAGTGCTGGACCACTGAGCTGCACACTCAGCCCATTTTTTTACTTTTTGAGACAGGGTCTTGCCAAATTATGCAGACTGCCTCTGGTCTGGAACTTGTGATCCTCCTGCCTCTGCCTCCCAAGCTGCTAGGATTATAGGCGTATGCCACTGCACCCAGCTTGATTAATTGTATTTTGTTTTTTAATTCCAGCATTTCTGTTTGTTTTTTTTCAAGAAGTCAGTTTCTTTGCTGAGTTTTTCTTCTAAGATATGTTTTGTCAATTGTCTGAATTGCATTCATGTGCTTAGTTGTGTTTTCTTTGAGATCACTTACCGTTTTTATAACTAGACTTTTGAATTCTTTGGCATTTCAAACATTTCAGTATCTTTGTTTTCAGTTATTTTAGGGTTATGGTTGTTTGGGACATTCTCATTGTCTTGCTTTTTCATATTTCTTGGTTTTCTAATTTGGACTTTGGGCATCTGTTAAGATGGATATCTCTTCCTGGTTGATTTAGAGGCCTTGTGGGTGAGTAGCCTGCTTTTGAGGTCTTGATCCCTAGTGTCACTTAGAGAGAACTAAGCAATCTGATGCTGTAGTAATAACTTTGACCAGTTTCCCAGCAGCTACTACCCCTTGTGCCCATGTGCTGCACTGTCCACGTTGCTCTGGTAGAGGTCACAGATGCTGTGTCTGTTCTGTGAAGGCAGTCCTCTCCAGACTCTCAGCACCACTGCCTTCCCTGTCTCTGACTCAGGTGCAGGTCAAGTCACTCTCAGAAAGCACTGGGGCAGCTTTCTGGCCCACAAGTATGCACTCAACCCAATCATTCAGAAACCACTGCTGTTTGCACTCCACTCCAGGTACTGGCACTGCTCCATTCTGGTTGAGCTCATGGAGCACAGGCAAAGCCTCCTGACTCCTCTCTATGCACACCCTTCAGGGAATGTGGCCTGCCAAGATGGTTCTGTGCTCCTTTGGCTCAGAAGCCCAACTGGGTATGAGAGACCACCACAATATTGATCTCTTGCTGTCCTGGGTGAGGGGGTACTTCTGCTTTGGTGATACAGGCCATTGCTGCGTAGTTCTTCCACTTTCTGCTTTCTGTGGTGTTCCATTAGCACCTCTGAGGTTTTTGTGGCTCATCTTGCCAGATCACTTTTCTACATGTCTCCACACACTCATTTGTTTAATCCTCACAGTAGCACTCATGAAGTTTTTGTAATCATCATCCCCATTTTATAGCTGAGAAAACTATGGTGCAGACGTTAAATAACTCACAGAGTCAAGATTTGAACCCAAGTAGTCTGGCTTGACAGTCCCTTGTTACCTTATTTTATATAGAAAGGAGAATGTAGGTTGAAGGTAGGGAATAATTAGAACAGCAGTGTAAATTGTAGAGAACACATAAAGTCACATGAAGACAAGGGATGAAAAAGGAAATGAAAAAAGTACAGAACAATTCATATATGGAAAATAATAGAAATGAAAATTTATAGTTTCTTAAAACAGATAAGGGATATATTGGAAGAATGACACAGAGACACGATTTCCTAATAATCTGAGACCACTTGGAATTGTTGTACAGGACTCACTGCCAGTATATTTAAGACTCAGAATTTGAACATAGGCAAGTATTAAGTATGTTTAGTAAAAGCACAACTGAAAAAAGGTGATAAAAACTGTCTTTTCCCTCCAAGTTCATCCATATTGTTGCAAATGATAGGATTTCCTTTTTTTAGGGCTGGATAGTATCCCATTGTGTATATATACCACATTTTCTTTATCCATTCAAATAAGGCAGGCACAAAAATACAAATACCACATAATCTCACCTATGTGTGGAATATAAAAATATTGAATAAGTTTGGGGTTCTATTGCTGTTCTGGAACAATCTAGGCCTAGTCTCTGAGGTCTGGTCCCAAGATGCTGTGAGACTAAAGATAGAGAGGCAGACATCTAAAATTGCATGTTGTTGTTGTTGAGTCTGACTCATGGTAACTCTCATAGGGTTTTCTATGGCTGACTCTTTTGGGATTGCTTTGGGAGTAGATTGCCATGTCCTTTTCCTGTTTTTGCATTGCTGGAAATCAAACCCGGGTCCTCAGAGAGTGCGGAGCAGCATTCTACCAACTTAGCTAAACTTCAGCCCCTAAACATCTTAATTCAATATTTTGTTGTTGTTGTGATTCAGTGCCATTGATCCATGTCTGACTCAGTGACCATCACAGAGTTTTCAATGGCTATTTACGTGGGGATTGCTTTGGGAGTAGATTGCCACATCCTTCTCCTGTTTTTGTGGTGTTGGGGATCAAACCTAGGGCCTCAGAGACCAACTGAGCTAAACCCCAGCTCTAAGATTGCTGAGTGCAATTTATTAGGAAACTTACTGGACAGAAGCATGGTCCTGGGCAGCAGTAAGAATAGTTGAATCTCCACAGTTTGGGGCAGAAAGGGGAATATTTGTAGATTAGGACAAAAGTGACTTTATCCTAACTAGAATGTACCTAGTTTATCTGAAGAGAACATCAAAGAGTCAGGCACATCCCTGGAGCCAAGGTCCAGTTATAAAGCTCCACATATGACTCAATTTGCTTTTTTAGTACTGGTGAGTTGAACCCTAGCACATGCTAGACAAGTGCTTTATCACTGAGCTGCATGCCCAGTTCCTTTTTTTTATTGGAAATTTTTAATGTACACCTTAATGTGATTCATTCTGACATGCTTTTCATTGCCGAGTTCCTTTTTTTAATATTTTATTTTGAGACAAGGTCTCGCTAAATTATGCAGGCTGCCTCTGGCCTTGAACTCATGATCCTTCTGCCTCACCCTCCCAAGTCACTTGGATTTCAAGCATGTGCCATGACACCTGGCTGTAGTGTTTTTATTTACTATAGTTTTCTGGAAAATTAGGCAGGAAAAACTAATTAAGGTTACTCTGGGGCAATCATAGAGATTATGACTCAAGATAGCTGCAGTCATGTCAAGCTAAATCTATACAATTATAAGTAGGGTGACTCTAGTCAGTGATAGTATATTATACATATAGGAGTATTATGTATTATACATTATATATTATACATATATTATACATATAGTATTTCAAAATAGCTAAAAGAGTAAATGTCAAATGTCTTAACACAAAAAGAAACCTTAGGTGATAGTTATGTTAATTAGCTTGATTTAATCATTCCACATTGCATACACATATCAAAATATATTATACTGCATTAATGTACATAATTATGATTTTCCAGGTAAAAATAATATTAATTTAGAAGTAACGAATATCCTTACCCCTTAGAGGTTGGGTATAAAAGTTTTTAAGCTCTATCCTAGCTCATGTGAAATCTCACATCTTGTTTATTGTTTTGCAGATCAGATTTAATTTCAGTGTAAAGGTAAATGGAATTATCTCCACAGAGGTCTTTGGGTAAGTTCGTAAGTCCATGACTTAAATGATGCCATGGATCTGGAATTTTTCTCAAGCAGTATTGTCCTATTTCCAATAGGTTCACAGTTTGATTTATTGACTCAGTTACCTTGAAACTAATTTTCTGAGACCCTCACATTTTAGCATTGTATATTATCTTTTAATGAGTAAATAAATTCATCTTACTTTTATGTCTTCCCTTGCACTAAAGGAAGTGACCTTAAAAATTGGCATCTTATTTTTGATTATTTGATTACTAAATTCCAGTAATCTCTGGTCAATAGTAGTCATGGACCAAAATTTGTATCAAGCAGAGATTGATCTGAGAGATGGCTTATGTTTTTATCCTCCCCCCACAGGGTAGAGAATGAACCAACTTTGAACCTGTTGAATGGAACTGCCCTTGTTGTAAACTGTCGGCATTATGTGAGGTGAGGGCAAAAGCTTTGTTGTCTCCGTTAATGTTTTGCTCTTCTGAGTATGAACATGGGTAGATGTTGGAAATGGTCTCCCTTGACATTTCTTTTCCTTTCTCCTTTCTTTCTTCTTCCTTTTTTTCTTATTTTTCCTTTCCTTTTCTTTTCTTCCTTCCTTCTTTCCTTCCTTTCTTCCTTTCTTTCATTTCCCTCTCTCCCACACTTCCTCTTTCATTTTTCATTTCTCCTTCTTTCCTCCCTTCCTCCCTTCCCCTCTTCCTTCCCTCCCCTCCCCTCTCTTCTCCTCTCCTTCTTTTCTTTCCTTTCCTTTCTTCTTTTTTCTGTTTCTTTCTTTCTCTCTTTCCTCTCCTTTTCCTTCCATTTCCTATCCTTTTCCTTCCTACTGAGTCTCACTATGTTGCCCAGGTTGGGTCTCCTGCCTTGGCTTCCCAAATACCTGGGACTATTTGAGTGCACCACCACATCTAACTACCTTTTGTCATTTCTAACTGCCAGGTTTTACTTTTACTTTACTTTCTATAAGAAAAGTAGAAGTAAAGCTTTTAAGTTATTTATGTTGAAAATTATTATTTCTGGCTCCTTGAATATATTCTAATTGACTTGAAGACATATTCCTTCTCTCCATACCTTATTTTCTCTGGTAAATGAAATGAAACAAACCCTGCTAATTCTAATTCCATTTAGACATGACAAGAAAGGAGTGTGAGTTTAAAAGTTTACTTGAAAACATAATAAAAGTTTACTTGAATTCTTGGATAGGTATTATGAATATAAAGGAATTTATATATTATTTTTGTGCATCAGCCTTCTTTGGTTTGGAAATCATCTCTTTCCCTGCCTCCACTTCCTTCAAACTCAAAAAAAAAAAAAAAAAAAAAAAGCCCATGGAGAAGATGGCCTGCCTCCTTTGCCGTGTAGCTACTACAGAGTCCAAAGTGAATGTAAACTAGATCAAAGAGAGGCATAATGTGTGCTTATATCCAACTAATTTATTCTTTCTGCCTCCGTTTATACCAGTAGCCAATGGATCTTAAGGCCTGAAGAAACTGCCCATAGTTTTTCATTCTATTTTATTACTCTTGCTCAAAATTATACCTTAGATGAGAATATTTTTTATTCTTTAATATACAGGTAACAAAAACCTACCCTGTATCTTTCTTACTAATAGTATTGTAGTATCTGCTAGGCATGGTGGCACATGCCCCTAACCCCAACACTTTGGAGATGGAAACAGGAGGATTGAAAATTTGAGGCCAGGCCCGGCTACATTATAAGACCCTGTCTCAAAAATGCAAAACAAAAACAAAAAGAAAAGCACAAAAATCGGTAATATCATCCAGTCCTTACAGGTAGACAGCTCCTTATCATAGCTTTACTGACAAGAATTTAAGCCTCTGAACCAATGTTTTTGGACACATTTCCTTAGGTGACCTGGTTAGTTTAGAGGGAGAGGAAAAGGTTTATAAATATTTCTTCTCTGTTTAGAAAAGAGCTGTTGGGAAGTAAGCATAAAATTTCACTAGAATCCTTCTTGGAGAGACTGATATCCTAATTTTTTCTCATTGCTTCTGTCAAACAGTAACCTCAGAGCTGTGCAAAGGAAGGTGTTACATGTGTGTGAGCAGACTTCTAAATATCACAGGGCCAGGTTGAGGTCATTTGTGATTTATAGACCCCATCATACAACACTGGTCTTTGAATGACCTTCAAAACTGCTGCTCAGAACTACAGAGTAATTTTAGTGGAGGAAATACACTTTTGAGAATAAGAAACTTCTGTTAGAGACAGAGAAGGCAGAAAGCATGATATCATCTCTGAAATGCAAATTTTTCTTCTCTGCACATTCCTGTGATTCTCTGAGTGAGAAACAAATTATTTATGCCAGCAAAACTGATAATGCTGGGTTGTATGGTTATACATATGCTAGAGTAGTTATAAAAGGAATCTTGAATGCTTTATTAAATAATTTCTTAGGAGGGAAAAAAGTTAAATTTGTCTTATCTGTTTTCTGACAGTAGATCAAAATTCAGTACAACTGAATTATACTGCAGCAGAATCCACCCTGTGCTAGGACATCCAGTAACACTTTTCATCCCTGACGCTGTGGCTGGCATGGGCTTGTTGGGAGAACTAAAACTGACTCCAGTTGCTGCTCTGTGCCCCAGCCCAAAGGTCTTTTCCAGTCCGCTGAACAAGATTTCTTCAGTTTCCATATCCTTTTGATGAAAGTTCCATCCAGTTGCCTTTGAAGATGGATTTTTATATCCCAATTTTAGGAAAGCCTTTATGTGAATTCTTTATCTAGAAGTATGCATGATTTGTATGAAGCATTTAATCCAATATGAAAGCTAAACATAAAAATTTTACAAGGGATTTGAGAACTGTAAAATGTGACACATCACATATTTTTCATATAAACCAATATGACTGATGCATGGAATGGATCATGCAAGAATGAGAGATGAGGCTGGAAAAGTGGTTGGAGTAGAATATGGTAGATATTGAGTGCCATAGTAAGAAATGTGACCTTTACTCTCTCTATAGTGAGAAACCATTGAATTCTTTGATAGGAAATATGCAGCATTGCACAGGGTAAATGAAAGAGAAAAGTTACTAATTACTAAGTAATAAGTGTGCTGGGGTTTATTTCAGATGATAGAGTGCTTAAGAGGGAAAAAAGTTAAATTTGTCTTTTCTGTTTTCTGCCAGTAGATCAAAATCCAGTTCTACTGAATTACACTGCAGCACTCTCTGAGGCCCTGGGTTTGATCCCCAGCACTGCACAAATGGGAGAAGGATATGGCAATCCACTCCCAAAGCAATCCTGAAACAATCAGCCATTGAAAACTATGAATAGCAGAGGAGCAGTGACAGTACTGAGCATGGCACAGTGTTGGGAAGTGTTTCATTCTGTAGTACATGGGGTCTCTGTGAGTCAGACCCAACTCGATGGCACCTAACAACAAGAAGTAAATAAATAAATGAACTGAGTAAATAATGAGTGCCTGAATTAAAAGTGTGGTGGGCATGGAAAGGCAAAACTAGAAGGAATCAATGTAATGAGGTAACCAGTTTGCTACTGCAGTTGGATGACACTGGAGCAAGGAATGACTAAAGCTGATGTCGAGGTTACTATGTCCAGAATAAGCAGATCAATATATAGAGAAAGATAATTGGACAACCTTTAGGGATGATGAAAATCTTCTAAACTCAATGATGTACTGGTTGTACAATTCTTTGAATAAGCTAAAATCCATTTGATTATATGTTTAAGCTGGACATGTGATGTACTCCTGTAATCCCATCAACTTGGGAGGTGGAGGCAGGAGGATCGCAAGTTTGAAGCCAAAAGTACCCTGAATAACTTAATGAGATGCTGTCTCAAAATAAAAAATAAAAAAGGGGCTAGAGATGCAGGTCAGTGGTAGAGCACTTGCAAAATATGCATGAGGCCCTGGATTTAGCCCTCTAGTACTGCAAAAAAAGCAAACTTTTAAAACTTATATGTTTAAAATGAATAATTTATATAGATATGAATTCTATCTGAATAAAACTGTTAAGATCTCTATGGATGATGTTGAAAAATGAAAGTAGACCTGTACCTCTCAATATATATGAGAATCAGCTCAAAATGGATCAGAGACCTCAACCTAAAACATGAAACCTTAAAACTTCTAGAAGAAAAGATAGGGAACACACTCCAACACATAGGCATAGGCAAGTACTTCCTCAGCAAGACTCCAATTGCCCAGGAAACTGCGCCAAGAATCAACAAATGGGATAATACAAAACTAAAAAGCTTTTGTGCAGCAAAAGAAACAATAAAGAGAGAGCCCACAGAATGGGAGAAAAGTTTTGCATCCTGCACATCTGACAGAGGATTAATTTCTAGCATATACAAAGAACTCAAGAAATTAAACACCAGAGGAACAAATAATCCAATAAAGTGATCAAAGGAACTAAAGAGACAGTGCTCAAAAGAAAAAATACAAATGGCCAATAAGCACATGAAAACTAGTCAATATCCCTAACCTTTGGGGAAATGCAAATCAAAACTATACTGAGATCCCATCTCACTCCAGTAAGAATGGCCAAAATTAACAAAGCAAGTAACAACAAATTCTGGTGAAGATGCAGAAAAAAAGAACATTTTTACACTGCTAGTGGGTCTGTAAATTACCTCAG
Organism: Pedetes capensis; assembly: GCA_007922755.1. Lineage (NCBI taxonomy): Eukaryota > Metazoa > Chordata > Mammalia > Rodentia > Pedetidae > Pedetes > Pedetes capensis. Next base: position 29,897 of record VMDO01002517.1, read on the forward strand.
CCGTTTTGGAAATCAAAATGAATATACCTGTGAAAACTAAAAATAGAACTACCATATGATCTAGACATACTGCTTCTGGGATTAGTCATCAAACCACAGGAACATGTGCACTTCCATATTTAATGCAGCTTTCTTCACAATTGCAAGGGTATGGAATCAACCTAGATGTCCATTAACAGAGGGTTGGATTTAAAAAAAGTGGTATAGATACACAATGGAGTACTATTCAACAGTAAAGAATGAAATTAAGTCATTTGCAGCAAAATGGATGGAACTAGAGAATAACATTTTAAGTGAAACAACCCAGACTCAAAAAGAAAAATATTACATATTCTTTCTCATATACAAAAGCTAAAGCTACCTTAAAGGAAAAAAATTACACATACATATGTTAGGTGCTGTTGAGGTGGGTCCATCAGAGCAACCTTCATAGGGTTTTCAATGGCTGATTGTTTTCAAGATTGCTGCAGGAGTGGATTGCCAGGTCCTTCTCCCATTTTTGTGGTGCTAGGGATCGAACCTGGGTCCTCAGAGAGAGTGGAGCAGCACTACCAGCTGAGCTAAACCCCAGCTCTATAAATGTACAGTCATACTTATCTAAGATTGGAAATTACAAGTGGACCCGTATGTGGGGGAGGGGACTAGTGGTAGGAAGAGGGCAATGGAGAAGGTGGAGTAGTGGAGGAGCGACAGAGAGGAGTTAAAGAGGGAGAGAAAAACTGCAAAATATAGGATGAAACTCTATGAAAATACAAAAAACCAGGATATAACTCATGGTTGCATATGGCTGTCATTACATGCTAATTAAAATTCTTATATTTTTCTTTATTTTGTTCTATATAAACTTTTTTCTTTTCAGTCCTGGGGGTTGAACCCAGGGCCTTGTGCTTGCATGCTCTGCAAGTGCTGGACCACTGAGCTGCACCCCCAGCCCATTTTTTTTACTTTTTGAAACAGGGTCTCGCTAAGTTACGCAGACTGCCCCTGGTCTCGATCTTGCGATCCTCCTGCCTCCGCCTCCCAAGCCGCTGGGATTATAGGCGTGCGCCACTGCCCCCAGCTGTTCTGTAAAATCTTTAAGGAGATAGAAGTGTAACCAATCTTGATTTGATAGTTGCATAAGGGATATATCAACTTCTTACTCTGTACTCCACCATCATGTATAAATAAAATATGAATAATTTTAAAAAGATCTCCATGGATAGTAATGGTGGTGTCAGCAAAATGCAAAACATTAATAGCATATTTGAAGGACAATGATGAGTTTGTCTCAAATGTGTTGAGTTAGTGGCACCTACAAAACATCCTTTGGAGATGACAAGCAGCTCTATAGATACTTAGGTCTGCAAGTTGGAAGTGGACCGATTAGAGATATGGACTTTTAGCATCTCAGTTTATCCATAGGTAAATGTACTATAGTGCTGTGTTGAAAGCGTGGCACACCTGTAAATGCTCAGTTTACCACTAATGAGCTGTGGGATGGAGGTAACCTAGCTGACCATCCTAACCATTTACTTCCTCAGTTTTAAAATGGAGATAAGAGTATCTCATATATTTGTTTATTTTTCACTCCCAATGCTTTTTTGTTATTGTTGTTTTGGGGGTTGTTTTTTAGAAATAAGACCTGGCAACCCACTCCCAAAAATCAATCTTCCATTGAAAACCCTCACAGCAGAGAAGCACTGACAATAGTGTTTCACCTGTTGTACACAGGGTTGCTATGAGTCAGATGCCAACTGGACAGTACCTAACAACAACATCATAAGCACGTGAAGTCCCTAGCCTACTGACTGACACATAATAAATGCTAAATAAATTTTGTCAATATGATTGAAACTGTAGGAGTAAGTTAAGTTATAGAAGAGTTGAAGAACAAGGACAGAAGAGACATAGAATGAAAGATGTCTGGAAGAAGGATTAAGACAGAGAAAAAGACTATCATGACACTTTATATTTTAAAGCATGCTTTTACTTAGCTAGCTGTGGTGATGCATACCTGTAATCCCAGCACTCAGGAGGCTGAGGCCGGAGGACTGATGTGAGTTTGAGTCTGTCTCTCAGAGTTTACATTTTGGTGAGAAATTTTAACAAATAGTAGCTATTAGGTAGTGATAAGTGAGATAAATAAAGCAGGTGAAGAGTTAGAGAATGATGAGGATGTCACTTTAAATATGGTCAGCAAAACCCAGATATTTTAATGAAGAGAGAGAATGTTGAAAATTCTGGTGATATTTCAGTTTCTGAAAATGGCAAGTTGGGTAATTTAGACCAGTTCTGCCACTGAAGATAAAATCTGGAGGATATTTAAAACATCATGAAAGCATGCAAGTAGCGAGTGGAGGGGATGAATTTCTGGGGCATGATTTAGAGGAGAATGGAATTAGGGAGAGCTGAACCTGGGATTGGTGGGCTGCTTTTGCCCTGGAGTCATTTGCCAATTAGAGCAAGCAACTGAGAGGCTAAAATGTACTCCTAAGTCAATGCAATACAAGAAGGCCAAAGAGTTGAAGCCTTGCTGAGCTTGGAGCTGCTGTTAAAAACACTTGGACAGAGGTAACTAAAAGTCTATATTATAGGGCGTAAGGTCCTGAAATAGGCCATCCTTCACACTGACCACATAAAATTTTTGGTCATGTAGGCAGGCCAAAAAGTCTTAAACTTTCATGTTGGGTTAGGATGATTCTGCATTGCTGTTTCTCCTAGATGCCTTGTAGAAGCAGATAAAATATTTCTGGAGGAGAATAACTGCATTCTATACTTCAAGTTGTTGTTGTTGTTAGGTGTTGTCCAGTCAGGTCCGACTCATAGTGACCCTTATAGAGTTTTCAATGGCCTATTGGTTTGGGAGTGGATTGCCATGTCCTCTTGTTTTTGCGGTGCTAAGGATCAAACTTCGGTCCTCAAAGAGAGCAGCAGGGCACTCTACCAACTGAGCTAAAAGTTATTTAATACTTTTTCAAATAGAACATCCAGCAGTGTACATGTGTGTGTACATGTGCCCATGCATACATACATAATGAGGTATAAAAATGGACAAGGTAAGATTTGGCAAAAACAGGTGACAGGAACACCCACTGGGACTGCCGATGTTGGTAATATCAGACATTGACTTAGAAAAAAAAGCTGTGCATACTATGTGTATAAAAATGAAAGTAAAGCTTGAAATCTCTTCCAGAAAACTAAAAACGATAAAATGTGATATACTTTCGACAAGAACTAAAAAGAAACTATAGTTGTTGTTAAGTAGCCTCGAATTGCATCCAACTCATAGTGACCCTATGTACAACAGAACCAATTTTTTCAACATTAGATGGAGATATATGAGCTTAAATTCAGGTAAAAGATTTCTTTTTAAGCCAGTCATGGTGGCACACCGGCAATCCCAACGACTTCCAAGGCAGAGGCAGGAAGACTGCAAGTTTGAGGCCAAAGGCAGGCTGCATTAATTTAGTGAGACCCTGTCTCAAAATACAAAGGAAAAAATGGGCTGGGGGTGCAGCTCCAGGGTTGAGTGCTTGCAAAAAGCATGTGTGAGACCCCAGATTCAACTCCCCAGTACCACACACACAAAAAAAATTCTTTTTAAAAACTAATCTTAAAGCCAGGTGTGGCAGGCAGTGCATACTTGTAATTCCAACATTCAGGAGCCTGAGGCAGGAAGATAGTGAGTTTCAGACCAGCCTGGGCTATATAGTAAGATTCCACCTCAAAAAAAAAAAAAAAAAAAAAAAAAAAGAATATCCTAAAGGGGGGTTGATAATACCAGTGCAAATCCACCAGTTTTCTGACCTTTAAAATTGTATGTTTTTATTTTTTTTCTATTGGGAACATACAGACAATGACAATTCAATAGCAATGAGGACTCCTAGCACCTGAATTTGTTCTATAAATACCATTGCCTACTAAGAAGAAATGGCTGATTTCAGGGCTACAGTAGAAAAACACAAGGCAAACCTGATTTCCTGTAGGACCAGAAAGCAAGGAAGCTATTCAAGTCAATGAGAGTAAAAAGATTTTAGGAACTTCCACACCTGGTTATGATAGAATTAATAGACTGGATTCAGCATCTCACCTTAAACAACTTAGAAAATGGACAAATTATGTTAAACAGAAATTTTCATATATTGTATAACATGTAATAGAGAACAGTGGTTCTGAAAAGAAGAAAACCAAATAACCTGTGATTACCTCGCCATAATGTCGGAGAGAATTTCCAGGCTGCAGTCCAAGTAGGAGATACCCAACTAGAGTTTGGTGGATCTCTGAGAGGGGAGACAGTGTACAGAGTTCAAGGAGGTCCAGAGATCTAGAATTTATAGAAAAGAGTACTGAAAAAAGGAAAGTGCACACAGAGAGCTATAGACTGAGAATAATCCTGGAGCTCATACAGAGTTGGGAATAGTATCTGTTCCCATCAGGCTGAATGGAAATACTTATATTTCAAGCATCAGGTGGAGAAGTCAGAACAATTTCACTGAGTAATAGGAAGAATTAGCTCTAGAATATGGACTTCTGTTGTTGTTGTTGCTGTTGTTAAGTGCTGTTGAGTCTGGTCCAACTCATAGAGACCCTATGTATAACAGAACAAAACACACCCAGACACTGTGCCAGGCATAAGATCTTTTTTATGTTTAAGCCCATTGTTGCAGACACTGTGTCAATCCATCTAGTTGAGGTTTTTCCCTTTTTTTGTTGTTGACCTGCCACTCTCCCAAACATGATGTCCTTCTCCAGGGAGTAGTCCCTCCTGACAGCATGTCAAAAATACGTAAGAAAAAGTCTACCCATCTTTGCTTCCAAGGAACACTCTGGTTGCACTACTTCTGTGACAGATTTATTGGTTCTTTAGGCAGTCCACAGTAGATTCCATATTCTTCTCCAGCACCATAGTTCAAAAGCATCAATTCTGTTTCTGTCTCCCTTATTCACAGTCCAGCTTTCACAAGTATGTGTTGCAACTGAAAATACCATGGGGGGAGTCAGGTACACCTTCATCTTCAATGTGACATCTGTACTTTTCAACACTTTAAAGAGGTCTTTTGCAACAGCTTTTCCAATTGCAATGTGTCTTTTCATTTCTTGACTGCTGGTTCCGTAGGTGACACTGCACCAGTTACATCTTTTTTATGATAAGCCCATTGTTGCAGCCACTATATCAGTCCACTTAGGATTTTCGTTTTCTTGATGTTGAAGTACATTCTATACTGAAGGCTGTGTTCTTTGATCTTCATCAGTAAATGTTCAAATCCTCATCAGTTTCATCAAGCAAAGTTGGGCTTCTTTAGTCCCACCTAATAAAATTTAAAGGCAAGATCCAAATGGTTTAAATTTATTCCAAGTAAATTTGTAGCTTTCTATAGGAAGAAAAATTCAAGAATCTTTATAAGGATACAAAAATGTCCTGCACCCAACAAGATAAACACAAAATACTTGACATCTAATAAAAAATTACTTGGCTTGCAGAGAAACAGAAAATAGGACCCATAATGGAAAGCTACCCAGAAGTGCCACACATGATAGTAAATAAGGACATTAAACCATCTATAACTGTATATAACTGTGTTCCATATGTTCAAGAAGTGAGAAGAACAATTAAGCATACTAAATGAAGGCAGAGAAGGCATACATATATTTTTTAAATACCCAAATGGAACTTTGTTTTGCTTTGTTTTGTTTTGAGGCAGGTCTTTCTGTGTAGCTCAGGCTGGCCTCAAACTTGCCACAGCCTCTTGAGTGCTGGGGTTTCAGGTGTGTGCCAGCATGCCCAGCTCCAAATTGAGCTTATAAAAATAAAATTAAAATGTTTAGGATGAAAATACACTGGATAAGATTAGTGGTAGATTTACATGCCGCAGAAGAAAAACTTAGTGTACTTGAAGACAGCAAGAGAAACTAAAACACAGAGAAGAAAAGATTTTATAAAAATAAAGACAGTATCAATGACTACTGGGATAAATACTCATGGCCTAATTCAGTGATGTGTAATTGGGAATCTTGAAGGGAAGAAGGGCAGATAAAATACTTGAAAAAATAATGACTTCAAATATACAAATTTGATGAAGACAACCAGCAGATCTCTTATAAACAAATCTCAAGTGTAAGAAACATCAAGAAAATTACATCAAGACCCATCATAATCAAATTGCTGAAAGCCTATCATAAGGCAAACAATCTTAAAAGCAGCTGGAGATAACAGAACACATGATATAGAGAGGAACAAAGACAAGAAATACAGCAGATTTCTCATGGGAAAATGTTAGCTAGAGGAAGGTGGAGCACCACTTTTCAGGGACTAAAAGGAAAAAACAAAACCTGTCAACCTGAAATTGTATACCTATTGAAAATATTTTTCAAAAATGGAGACATGATGAAGACTTTCTCAGACATCTAAAAGATGAAAAAATTCATCACTAACAGGCTTGTATTATAAAAAATGTTAAAGGGACTCTCTCAGGTAGAGAGAAAATGATACCAGATAGAATTGTGGAATTAGACACAGAGAAGATCTAGGAAATAGTAACTGTGGAAAGTTACAAAGAATTTTTGTCCTTTTAAGAAAGTCTTTGAAGGGGGAGAAGATAATCTCAATGTAAACAATGCAATTTCATGAGTACATTGGAAAAATAGGTTACTATAACCAAAATATGCCTTCAAGTTTTACTACATATTAGCCACAAGCCTCCATAAACCTTATGGGTTTATGTAGCCAGAAGTGATGTAATAGTTGCATAATGGAAAAAGCCAATGCTGTATTACTCTGTACCCCACCATCATTTACTAATAAAGGGAGAAAAATATTTTTAAATGCAAAAAAATTTTAAAAAGTCTTTGAAAGGTAATTGTTTAAAGCAAAAATAACAATATATAAGGTTCATAATATGTGGAAGTAAAACACTTGACAACAGTAGCACACCACCAGAGGTGGAGGAATTAAAGGGTGTGGTTGGATTCTTATACTATATATGAACTGTCAGAATATCACTTGAAGGTGGATTGTGATAAATTAGAATTGTATACTATGAAGCCAAAATCAATCCCTAGGTTTTACAATACGGTTATGACTTATATGCCAAAAAAGGAGATAACATGGAATTATTAAAAATACCCAATCTAAAAGTAGAAAAGAGAAAAAAGGAAACAAAGAATATAAGGAGCAAATGGAAAACAGATAATAAGGAGATAGATTTAACCCCAACCATAGCTATATTCGGGGACTGGGTTTTAGCTCAGTTGGTAGAGCGCTGCGCTGCAGTCTCTGAAGTCCCAAGTTCAATTCCCAGCACTGCAAAAATGGGAGAAGGGCTGGCAATCCACTCCCAAGGCAATCCAGAAGCACTCAGCCATTGAAAATCTTATGAGGGTGGCTATGAGTCGGATACTGACTTGATGGCACCTAACAACAACAACATAGCTATATTCATCTTAAATGTAAATGGTTTAAACAGGGCAATTAAAAGACAATCAGATGTTTTGATTTTTCAGACATTCCATTCTCATTTTGACTTTGCAACATCTGAAATATCTCTTGGCCCTGAACAATAAATGTGAGGGCCCTAGTTCTTGTGTCAATGCCTTCTGAGATTTGTGAGGGAGACTTCATGTATGGGTGCTGCCTCCCTTTTTCTGTTGGGACTTTGCATAATGCCCCAGTGCCTGCTGGGTAAGAAATTTTAATCTTCACATTTTATGCCTTGTGTTTATCCTACCAGAAACTACAAAATTTGAAATACAACAGAAAAAAATTGAGGTCTCTGTAACCTTGGTTCAGGGAGGGAAAGATTAGTCTTTGGTTCGTAATAGTGATTTTGCCTTCTGAGGATATTTGGCAGTGTCTGGAAGTTGTTTTGTTTTTGTTTTTAAAATTAGGCCTCACTGTATAGCCCTGGAACTTGCCTCACTGGCCTGGAACTTGATATGTATCCCCAGCTGTCCTTGAACCCATGATCTGCATACCTCATTCTCCCCAGTGCTGGGATTACAGGCATGCACCACCAAGCCTGGGTGGAGATATTTTTTATTGTCACGGAGTGGGCATGACAGGAAAGGTGTTATTGGCATCTAGTGAGTAGCCAGGGATGCTGCTAAACATCCTACAGGGCACGGGACAGCCCCCCAGAATAAGGAATTATCTGGCCCAAAAATGTCAGTAGCGCTGATGTTGAGAAACCCTGTTTTGGAGGGTGAGAGTAGGATGTGAAAGTCCAGAGGAGGAACCATTTACAGTGCCTGACTTGTCTTGATTGAAAATAGGGTTGGAGAAAGTGAGAGGAAGTTTTCTTCTCAGTCTGAATGTACTCAAGTACTTCCTAGAGAGTATCCCTTTGTACACTTCTATTCTAGCATGAATCACATTGTACTGTAGTTTGATGGATTTTATGTCTGTCTCTCATACTATAAATATGTTGACTTGAGGATAATCATTAAACCTGCATATTTGCCTTTGTACCCCCTGAACTTAGCACAGTGTTTAGCCTGTGGTGCTGCTCAAATCTGTGGTTAAAGGAATAGGATGAACAAATAATTTGCCCCAATACTCTCCCAGTAGCTGACATTCATTAAACCAAACGAACTTCTAAGGATCCCAGTGGATATATCCCTAATGTTTCACACCTATCTTTGGTGTGGAAAAGACTTAACATGTAATTCCATAGCATACTTGTTTATTTCTGGGAGTATGAACCAGATCTATGTTATGTTTGTTTTGTACATGTGAATACATAGTGCTAAGAAACTAAAATTTGGCAGTTTTCTTTAGCAACTACACATATTTCTATATGGACCTTTGGGTCTGCCTCTGATATTGTCAAATCAGGAGGAGCAAAGTATCAACATTTTCGAAGATACATCTTATTTAATTGACTGGAAGAAATACTGCTTGTGCATGGTGCCCAATTTGGATCTCAATTTGGATACAGGTATCTCCTTTTTGCACATAAGTGAAGAAACTCTAAGATTATTAGAGAGATGAAAGGAATATAAATGGCAGATATGTGTAAAATAATCAGGACCCAATGATCTGATGGCTTCGTTGGAGCATGAGGGTGGCAAATGGGTGAAGTTTGCCTGCCTGAAAGGCAAATGTATCACAGAGGCAAAGTGTGGTCAGAGCCTGTTTTGGCATTGCAGCTTGAGGCTGGTTCTCCTCACTTCTACTGGTTACTCTATTCCTGTTCTTTTTCTAGGGACTTATTCAGAAGGTTTCTGTTGTACCTTAATCTGTCAACATGGAGAGGAGCTTTAGAAAAGTGAATAAGAGACAATAGCTCCCCTGAACTATTGTAGTACAGAAATGCTTCCTAGTGAAATAAGGAAGTGTACATAAAATTACTTAGAAAAAACTAAAATGCACCACAAATGCCAGATATAATAGTATTTAACCGAGGAAACTGGCTGGATTATTCCAGTAGGTCCTTACTGTATTTGCTTTGAGTGAGTTATATTAAAACTTGGGTAGTAAATAACTGGAGCAATAAATAAAAATAGGAAATAAGACTATGCAACGATGGCTAATGTCTAGATTTGCAGTTCTAAGCTTGACTCTTGTTAGCTAGATTTCTTTGAAATTTGGATGGTAGTCTGGTCATTTGGGCCCTAAGGAAGACGACCAGTATGGAAGAGGTTTTCTAGAGTTCTGACTGGTATGAAGATTCAAACCTGTCAGGATGGGCCACTGTCTCAGGGGGGAGGAAAGAATCTGCATGCAGGAAGTAAGCCTCCAGAGAAGGTTATTTTGTCCTGAGTGTGTAGTTACTCCAGATGAGATGAGAAGAAGTATCCTTGGACAGGGTCTCTGGATGTAAATAGTTTTGTGAGAAAACAATGTTTGGTCTCAACAGATAGGATGTCATGCCATGGGGAATCTGAATAGAGGGACCACCTTGGTGAATTTATAGGAATCTATCTTTCTCCTTTTCATTTTTAAGACTATTGGTTTCCTTTTTTTAAAAAATTAACAATGTCTGAACTTGTTTGGTTAACTTTGGAAATGAATAATGTAGAAAATGTCCCCTCATTTCCCTCCTTCATTTCTCTATGTGGATCTGGAAAATGGGATTACTCTGACAGCATCTAAAATATTGATCCGGTAGAAAGTGGCCATAGGGCATCAGATTACCTAGTAATACAAATATTATATAGTATTAGGGTGCAGAGCAAAGATTTTGAAGTCAGTCTGGCAAGGTCTACAACTCAGTTCCACCACTTATGGGTTCACATAGGGCAAGGTATTTAACCTGTCTCTGCCTCTTATCTGTAAAGGTCTTAAAAATAGATTGTACTCCAGACTATTGTAAAGTCTAAGCACTGAGATAGTACAGACCAAGAATTTAATATGGTACCTGATATGTACAAGTTACCTATTATCACAAATTGTTGTTGTTGTTAGGTGCTGTTGAGTCAGGTCTGACATATAGCAACCCTGTGTACAGCACAAAACACTCCCTGATTCTGTGCCAGGCACAAGATCTTTTTCATGTTTAAGCCCATTGTTGCAGACACTGTATCAATCCATCTAGTTGAAGGTCTTTCTTTTTTTTTTTGTCGTTGACCTACCACTCTGCCAAATATGATGTCCTTCTCTAGAGATTATTCCTCCTGACAACATGTCCCAAATACATCAGAGTCTAGCTATCCTTGCTTCCAAGGAGCACTCTGGTTGTACTTCTTCTAGGACAGATCTGTTGGTTCTTAGGGCAGTCAATGGTGTATTCAATATTCGTCTCCAGCATCATAATTCAAAAGTATCAATTCTCCTGTCTCCCTTATTCAGGGTCCAGCTTTCACAACCATATGATGCAACTGAAAATACCATGGCATGAGACAGGTGCACTTTTGTCTTCAATGTGACATCTTTACTTTTCAACACTTTAAAAGAGCTTCTTTTGTAACAGCTTTTCCCAGTGCAGTGTGTCTTTTGATTTCTTGACTGCTGCTTTTAGTGGTGTTAACTGGTAGAACCAAGTAAAGCAAAATCTTGGACTACCTCAATCATTTCTCCATTTATTGTGAAGTTGCGTTCTGACCCAGTTCTAAGGATTTTTGTTTTCTTGATATTGAGTTGCAATCCATACTGAAGGCTGTGTTCTTTGATTTTCATCAGTAAATGTTTCAAATCCTCTTCACTTTCAGCCAAACATAGTTGTGTCATCTGCATAATGCAGGTCGATGAGTCTTCTTACAATCATGATGCTGCATTCTTCTTCATAAAGTCCAGCTTCTAGATTATTTGCTCAGCATGGAGATTGAAGAGGCACTGTGAAAGGATACAGCCCTGACACACACCTTTCTCAGCTTTAAACCAGGAAGTGTTTCCTTGTTCTATTTGAATGACTGCCTCCAGGTCCATGTACAGATTTCCTCATGAGTACATTTAAGTGTTTTGATATTCCCATTCTTTGTAATATTATCCATAATTTGTTATGATCCACACAGTCAAATGCTTTTGCATAGTCAATAAAACATAGACATCTTTCTGGTATTCTCTACTTTTGGCCAATATCCATCTGATGTTAGCAATGATATCCCTGGTTCCACATCCCCTTCTGAATGATTTTCCAACAATTCTTTGTCTGTATACTACTGTAGTCACTTTTGAATGATCTTTAGCAAAATTTGCTTCTGTGTGATATTAATGATACTGTTCCATGAATTCCACATTTTGTTGCATCCTCTTTCTTGGGAATAGGCACGAATATGGATCTCTTCCAGTCAGTTGGCCAGGTAGCTGTTTTCTAAATCTCTTGTCATAAACAACTTAGCGCCTCTAGTGCTGCATCTGTTTGTTGAAACATCTCTGTTGGTATTCTATCAATTTCTGGAGTCTTGTGTTTTTCCAATTCCTTCAAGGCAGCTTCCACTACATCCTTCAGTACCATTGATTCCTGATCATATGCAACCTCTTGAAATGGTTGTTCATCCAGCAATTCTTTAAATGACTCTGTATTTCTTCCATCTTCTTTTTGCTTCCTTCATTGTTTAATATATTCCCTATAGAATCCTTCATTATTGCTACTCAATAATTTTCTCTTCAATTTTTTAAGTTTGTGAAAAACAAAACATGATTTTCCCTTTTGGTTTTCTATCTCCAGCTCTTTGCACATGTCATTATAATACTTGATTTTGTCTTCTCTAGCTACCCTTTGAAATCTTCTATTTAGTTCCTTAATTTCTTCATGTCTTCCTTTTATTTTAGCTGCTTGATGTTCAAGGGCAATTTTTAGAGTCTCTTTGGACATGCAATTTGGTCTTTCCTTGTTTTCCTGTCTTTTTAACATTCTTTTGCTTTCCTCATGAATGATGTCTTTGATGTCATGCCACAACTTGTCTTCAATCATTAGTGTCTAATGCCTCAAACCTGTTCTTGAGGTGTTCTCTGAACTCAGGTGGGATATACTCAAGTTCATACCTTGGCTTTCATACACTTGTTCTAATTTTCTTCAGTTTCAGTTTGAACTTACATATGAGCAGTTGATGGTCTGATCCACAATCAGCACTTAGTCTTGTTCTGGCATTTGATATTTAGCTTTTCCATTGTCTCTTTCTACAAACGTAGTCAATTTGGTTCCTGTATATTTCATCTGGTGAATTCCATGTCTATAGTTACCATTTATATTGGTGAAAAAAATGTATTTACAATGAAGAGGTCATTGGTCTGACAAAATTCTGTCATGTGAGCTCCAGCATTGTTTCTGTCACCAAGGACATATTTTCCAACTACTGAGCCTTCTTTGTTTCCAACTTTTGCATTCCAGTCACCAGTAATTATCAGTACCTCCTGACTGCATGTTTGATCTATTTTAGGTTGCAGACATTGATAAAAATCTTTCCTATCTTCATTTTTAGCCTTAGTGGTAGGTGTATAAATTTGAATAACAGTCATATTAACTGGCCTTCTTTGTAGGCATATGGATATTATTCTATCACTGACAGCACTGTACTTCAAGACAGGTCTTGAAGTGTATTTTTGATGATAAATGCAACCCCATTTCTCTTTGTCATTCTTGGCATGGTGGACCATATGATTATCTGATTCAAAATGGCCCATGTCAGCCCATTTTATCTCCCTGTTTCCTAGAATGTTGATGTTTATGTACTCCATTATCACAAGTTAGCTGCTATCATTATCATTGCTCAGGTTTGAATCTGGTCTCTGCTTCTTCTTAGCCATACCTACCTTAGAAAGTTGTACAAGAAGTAAGTGAATTTATTGTGTAATGCCTCTCAGTAAATGTACAGGAATGCTGTTTGGTTTGCGTTTTACATACCCAGTTGTTATTTTGATGTAATTTCTATGAGTCACTATTATTTGTTTCCATCATGTGGATAGAGAAACAAGTTCAGGAGTAGAACTGAATGTTTGTATTTAGATTTCCAATTCTCAGGCCCTTTTTTGTTCTGGACATAAATTCTTTTGTTACCTAGCATTTTGGGAGCTTTACTTACCTTAGAAATTTGTGTCATATCTTGTCCTCTAGATTTGGTGGTTCCAGATGTGAGTTATCAGGTGGAAACTAGTGAGGAGAATCATTCACAGAATATGGACCCTCAGGGCTCAACTCTGCTGCTTTTCCTCTTTGTGGATTTCCATGGTGGATCTCCAGTCCAGCAAATGGAAATCTGGGGTAGGTAGAGGGGAGTGGGGCTGGCAGTTTGGGTATAAAAAATGCTAAGATCATAAAGGGCAACATGCATAATGCATATGTCTGAATTAAATATATTTATGTAAAGAATTACCATGAAAAACATTGCTTAATAAATTAAATTATATGCCCTATGGAAAAAATCTGTGTTTTGATACATCACTTAAATGATGGCATTCCTAGATTTTGTTGGCCAGAAGTCAGCAGACACTTCCTAGAATGCTCCCTAGGGAGTATACTGCCTTAGATCAATGGCTCTCACCCTTAGTTAAATAATAAATTACCCGAGGAACACCTAAGAAATGCCCCAACTCCATTCTCAGAGATTCTGATTTCTTTGGACTGAAGTGGGGGTCTGGCCTTAATACATTTGTGTGAGTGTGTGTGTGTATATGTTGGGGATTGAACCTAGGTCCTCACAAATGCTAATAAGCATGTGCTGTGCCACTGAGCTACACTCGCAGCCCCTCTCAGCATGTTTTTAAAGCTTCTCGGTGATTCTGATGCACAATTAGGCTTGATAACTTCTCACCACCACACTGATTTTCTAGGTGGACTCAAGAAAAGTAGCCCATCTTTGTGCAGGTGCACATGCACTGGAGCTTTGGCTTCTATCTGTTAGGTATATGGTAATCTCTTCTTGGAAAAGTTCTTTCTGTTAGAGGTGTCAGTTTGTGGTCCTTGAAACACCTGCTCGAAATCATTTAGATTATTTGAAAATGTCTAGTCTCCTGAGCCAAGACTAATTCCTTATTTTGCTATAATTAAAAAAAAAGGGGGGGGGGGAGGTATGGCTAAAGAACCTGCATTTCCAACAAGATTCTCAAGTGATTTTCAATATAATAAAGTTTGGAAGATGTTGGATGTGAGTGTGAATTGGTCCATGCATTTTAATCCAGTAAACCCTAGGACATAAGTTTACAAGTCTCTCAACACCTACGTAAGCTTTGAGGGAAATTAGGAGGAGAAGTAGAGTTTATGCATGTTTGGGAAAGGCTCATAAACCTCCCTTCTGGTATTCCCCTCTGTGTGGGCCAATGTGTTTTTGTGGGGCTCTGCTCTCCAGGTACTCTTCTGCTCTCTGCTGCTCCCACTGCATCATGGTAGAAATGAGACCATCTACAAGCCCAAATCAGAAGCCTGCTCATTGATTGGAACTGATTTATTTGTTTTTGTCAGCTGTGGGATTCTTCCCACTGCTTGCTCTCTAAGCCTCTCTCCACTCTTCCCATATGTCATACTCTGGGAGAAAAGCACTGCTTTCCTGGGCTCAGGCTCACAACTCTTTTTGAGGAGCTAGTGTCCTTTGGTGCCACTGTTCCATTAATTAAGGCTAAGAAAATTGGAAATAGAAGAGACCCAGACTAATGAGGTTCCAACGGGGAGGGTTCAGATGAAGATTTCTGGGGTTGTTACCAGGCCTATGCACACAAAGACAGAAAATGATAACAGAAGCAGCAGAGAGGACTTCAGGGTAGAATTAAGAGAGCTGGGTTTAATTTTAACTTTGATACAACTTCCTGGGCTGGGAGTTAGCTCAGTTGGTAGAGTGCTGCTCTGCACACTCTGAGGGCTTAGGTTTGATCCCCAGCACTGCAAAAATGGGAGAAGTATTTTCATTTGCATCATATGCTTTTGAACCCTGGACCTTCAATATGGGGGACAGGAGAAGAATTGATGCTCTTAAATTATGGTGCTGGAGACAAATATTGAATATACCATGGATTGACATAAGAACGAACAGAACTATCTTAGAAGAAGTACAGCTAGAGTGCTCCTTGGAAGCAAGGAAGCAGGAGGGACCATTCCCTGGAGGAGGACATCATGTTTGGGAGAGTGGCCGAGTCAGTGAAAAAAAAAAAGACCCTTAACTAGATGGATTTATAGTGTCTACAACGATGGGCTTAAACATTAAAAAGACCATGGGTGGGCCTGGCAATTTCAGGGAGTGTTTTGTGTTGTACATAGGATTGCTGTGAGTCAGACCTCATCTGATGGCACCTAACAACAACAACAATAACAACCAACTTCTTCAGTGATGTTTGGAAGCAAGTCACATAAATCATCTGAACTTTCTCCTTTCATATCTTTAACATAAGATTGTTAGACTAGGTGATATCAAAGGCTCCTCTAAGGCTAAAGAACCTCTTGAGACTTAAGATCTGCTATCTTCTGGCATTTTAAAGCAATATCAGCCATGAGATAATCCTAGGATAATGCAAGCCTGATACCACATTTTGAGTACTATTAAATATACCTTAAGAATTCAGATTCCTCAGAAGCAGTGTTATCTATCATTCTTGTACTACTGTGATGTTTATATGCCTCTGGTTAGCATGACTAAAGGCCTGCAGCATCTCAGGAGTGGTGCTCAGTTTTGGATTAGGAAGAAATTCATCATTGCATACTACACACAGAAAGCGTCTTTTAAAATCCTACACATCTGATAGTTTAGGATTAGCCTCTAGAGATGTACATGAGGGAAAGTAGTCAGAGATAAAGTAATTTTACCTTGTTTTCCTCCATCCTTTCTCATGTCCTTGAAAGCTTTATCCAGAGCTGCTGCTTTTGGGAAACAGATTGTGCAGAATTACAGCCTGTTTCCATGTGTCTTTTCAAAAAATCACTTAATTGGCCTTCTGCCCACCTTGTCATGGTAACTTTTCTATGATTAACTTATTATTTTGCTACAACACCAAAAGCATCTGGTGGTATCAGCAATTTTAGGAATGAACTTTAGCTTTTTAATTAAATGTCTGCTTTCAAAAGAGATCTGATTTCTTGAGGCTCTTCTTTGGGCCAAACTACAGAAAATAGAAATCTACATGCTATATCATCTTAGCAACAGCAGTATTTCCCCTTTGAATATTGCCTGTACATTTCAAAACTACTTCATTTACATTATTCTGGTTTATCTACATAAGATATCTGAGTGAGCACGTAGGATAAAGCCATTTTCTGTATCGGAGTGAGAAACATAACATGACTTTGTCATCAATACTTAGTGGTAGAATTGACCCTAATGTTGCTACCTTTGTCTAGTTGCAGGCTCCTTTTGAGTCCACATATGACCTTCTCTACCAGGAAAGTATTGTGGTTTCTTATGGTAGGAAATATTCCTTCTGGTTTGCATTTTTAATGTAGTCCTTAGAAAAGGCAGTCAGCCTCAAACTGGCTCATCATAGTATCTTTGAACAGACTATCCAGAGGAGAATAGAGAAACACTGAAGACAGAAAGGTTCATTAAGGAACATTTTCTCATAGCCAGGCATGGTAATGCACATCTATAATCCCAACATTCAGGAGGCTGAAGGAGGAGGATCATCAGGCCAGCCTGGGTTTTATAGTGAGACCCTGTCAAAAAACAAAAACAAGACAAAAAGCATTTTCTCCATGTGCCCTATAAAGTGACTTTATCTCAACCTTGTGATCCTCCTGCCTCTGCCTCCCAAGTCACTGGGGTTACAGGCATGCACCACTGCGCCTGGCTTAACATTTTCTTTCCTGCAGCACATCTGAAAGAAATGGCACACAGCTGAGAACAGTGCCTTACCTTACCAGTGATGCTGAGCTAGAGATAGAAGAGGGTTAGACACATGCTCTCTCTCTTTCCTCTCCTCTGGGAGTTACCATTGCCATGGTTTATAGTGTTAATTAAGCAGAGTCCTTCATTTATTTCTTCAAAAATAATGTAATCTTCACTTTACTTTTCCTGAGCTTTCTTTCATTTGTAAGTGGGAATGGGGGATATTTGTGGAGAAGCAGAAGTAGCTGCTTCTTCGTAGAGGATGTTTCCTAATCCCATCCCTGACTCAGAACATGAATAGTGGTCTTGAGGTAGTCATCCTCACTCATGGTTGCCAACATTCTCTGTCCTCTTAGGAGTCCATTCTTTGCTCACAGCTCATCTCAGTGCCATCCTCATGGAAAGCCACAGTGTGGTACAAGATGCCATCCAGTTCACTGTGGACCAGGTCTTAGAGCAGCATAACCAGGCTGCCAAGGTAATAAGAAATTCACAACCTCCTTTCTCCTACTTTCTGACAAAAAGAGAGTACAGCCACAGGGCCTCTAACCCCTCCTCCCCTAAGGCCCTTTCCTCTCCTTTTCTGCCACCCTGGGGGTGATGTAACGCCACATCTAAACTAGAATAAGCTTTCACTTAGATGGGTCACTGTAGCCAGTTTGCTTAGTCTAACCTCTTACCAGGTAGGTTTGAGTAAACTAAGTAATATGAAAAGATGACTGATGCTATACCTCCTCCTTACCTATACATCTCCTGTCCCACCCATCGTCTGGAGGTGCTGCTTCACTAACCCCCTACCTTCTCTCATTTTTCTCATTCTTTGTAATACCACATTTCTCTTCTTACCTGACTTTCTGAATTCCTCCATTCTGTGAACTTTTGATAACATATTTCCTACTTCATATGGCCCCCCTTTCAGAGGAAAAAAAAAGCTGTCCTAAGAGCAAATTTTAAAGCTTAAAAAACAAAACAGTAAGTGCATCTGTTTTATTGCCCAGTGTCTTATTTTTTGTCCTTCCTTTGTCTGTTTATGTCAGTAAGTCATCTTTGTGGAGAGAACATTTTAAAATTTCACTTTAATCCCTAAGAGTCATGAGATGAAGATTTGTCCTGATCTTGGTACATATTGTTGGTGGGAGGAAGGGACTGTTGGTGTCCTGCTCTGACATAAATCTTTGGCTTTTGGGGATTCTCCATACCAACAATTTTGGACTCAAATGGCTGCTCTCTTACTTGTTCTGCCCCTTAGTCTCATCAGAAACTGCAGGCCTCACTCTCAGTAGCTGTAAATTCCATCGTGAGTGTGGTGACAGGAAGCACTAGCAGCAGCTTCCGAAAAGCATGTTTCCAGGCCCTTCAGGTGAGTAGGAAATTGGGGATGCTTACAAATGCCAGGGTTTTAATGACATTCTATTACCTTCCTTTATATGTGCAGTGCTTTTTAGAAACATCATTTCATTTGCTTATCTAAGTGTTTTAAGAAGTATTTGTTGAATGAATAGTAGTGTATATACTGTTTTAGATCACATGCCTACTTAAGTAGGAGCTGGGGTTAGACCCATGATTCCCAATTCCTTGTTGGAAAAATCTTTGCTCCCTCATGGTCACAGAATGCACTGGAAATAACTGAGCAACCATGTTGTTGCTGTTAGATGGCCTCGAATTGAGTCTGATTGATAGTGACCCTCATAGGGTTTTCAATGGCTGATTATTTCTGGATTGTTTTCAAGAGTAGACTGCCGCATCCTTCTCCAATGCAATAGTATAGAATGATATAGAGAGTTTTGGGATGAGAGGCTTGGTTCAAATCCTAATTTATTTATTTGTTTGCTGTGTGGATTTAGGCCTATATTTAACTTCTCTGAGCCTTATCTACAAATTGTTTAAAAAAAAAAATAGACCCTCACAGGGTGAGAGGTAAATGTACAAATGTTTGTCACTGCCAAAAATTTGTATTTTATAATCCTAACCCACATGGTGATGGTGGTAGTTTCCATATTCATGAATGGGATTAGTGCCCTTATTGAAAGAGGCCCCAGAGAAATCTTTTCTCCTCTACCATAGAAGGACAGAGGGAGAAATAGGCAGTCTGTAGCCCTGAAGAGGGCCCTTACTAGAACCTGACCATGGGGCACCCTGGTCTCAGACTTCCAGCCTCCAGAACTGTGAAAAATAAATTTCTGGTGCTTATAAGCCCCCTGGTGTATGGAAATTTGTTACAGCTGCCTGAAGAGGCTGAGGCAGTGTGCAAGCATACAGCACCTGGTAAGTTCTCAGTGAATGTTAGTTTCTTTCCTTTTAGGAATATATGTCAATCAATTCGTATGATCAGTGGGTAATCCATTCATTCCATGTTGGTTGCTTCATCTTTATTTACTTTTTTCTTGAAAAGATAGAATAACATACAGAAAAGGTAAAATAATAACTAATAACTTATTACTATAATTTTAACTTTAGCGTATTATCTAATACATCATACAGTTATGACAAAGGCATTCTATCTTCACATATGATTTGGCACTTTTTCCTGTTTTAACAGTCTTAAAATTTTGTTTCTAAAAGCACTGCACATTGTTTTGGTTAACCAATATTCCATTGTATTGTTTTAATCTAATTACTGATTCCTCTAATATTAGACATTTAAGTTGATAACATTTTTCCAGATATAAATAGCGATTTATTTATTTATTTATTTATTTAGGTACTAAGGGATTGAGCCCAGGACCTTGCACATGCTAGGCAAATGCTCTACCACTGAGCTGTACTCCTGTCCCCTTTAAAAAAAAAAAAAACTTATTCTGAGACAAGGTCTCACTAAATTGTACAGGCTACCTCTGGCCTTGAACCCATGATCTTCTAGCCTCAGTCTCCCAAGTCACTGGGATTACAGGTGGGCACCACCATGCCTGGCCATTACAATTCTGTATTCAAGTGTGAAGGTTGTTACCCATTCTCATGGATGCAGACTATACTCTTTGGTTCCTCTCCTCCCCAAAAGGCTTGTCTGAGGAAGAGCTGTCATTTCAACTTCAATGGTTCAATGGAACCTCAGCTTTCTTGGAATTTTTTTTTATAGAGGAGCAGTTTATATAACTCCTTCATGAACAGATGGATCTCTGGGATAATTACCTGCTGTAGACTTAGAAGACTAAAGACCTTGGTTGCAGGATCTTGCTTGGGTGACAGAAATGGGAAGCCATATAGAAGTTGTAACTACATGTCTCATGCCAAGTATCCCATATCCTTTTTCTGCCCCTTCTGCTCCCTTACGGACAAAAGATCCAGGAGCCATGGCACATGCCTGTAATCCTAGCTACATGGAAGGATGAGGCAGGAGGATTGCTGATTTGAAGCCAGAGGATAGCCTGTACAAGTGAGACCCTGTCTCAAAAATAACAAAAAATGGCTAGGAGTATAGCCCAGTGGTGGCGTGCTTGCCTAGCCTGTGCAAGACCCTGGATTTAACCCCTAGTACTAAAATAAATAAATAAGACAAAGGAAACTCTAGACAAGATGTCAGGAATGTCAGTGCTCTGTCTGCCTCATCTCCCCTTGTAAACTTCCTGTGAGTACTTCTCCTGTGGTTTCCAGTACTGGACTCAGAACCTTCTATCTCTGGCTTGTTTTAGGCAGCTGACACAAAGGAGTTTGGGATCAAACTGAACAAAATATTTCATGATGTCACCCAGCACCGATTTCTTCACCACTGCTCATGTGATATGAAGCAGGTAGGTGTAAAGTAATAATCAGCATTACAGTGGAACTCCTCCATTTTGATTTGTGGAATTCTGAATTCAGAGTTGTTGTTGTTGTTGTTAGGTGCCGTCGAGTCGGTATCCGACTCATAGCGACCCTCATAGGGTTTTCAATGGCTGAGTGCTTCGGGATTGCCTTGGGAGTGGATTGCCAGGTCCTTCTCCCATTTATGCGGTGCTGGGAATTGAACTCCGGGCCTCAGAGACTGCAGCGCAGCACTCTACCCGCTGAGCTAAATCCCAGCCCGAATTCAGAGTAGGTAGGTACAAATGCTTTAGATTGTACCATTTGAGGCTAACCTATTACCAAGGAAGCCCATGGTTTAACTTTCTAAAACAAAGTAATATGTAGAAATTGACAGCATATTAGACATCATTTGGGTTTCATTTCTGTCATTAAGTAGTTAGCATTATTATGGAAGTTATTTAACCTTCCTAAGTCTGAGCTGGGCGAGGTGGCGCATGCCTGTAATCCCAGCAGCTTGGGAGGCGGAGGCATGAGGATTGCAAGTTCAAGACCAGAGGCGGTCTGTGTAACTTAGCAAGACCCTGTCTCAAAAAGTTAAAAAGTGGGCTGAGGGTGCAGCTCAGTGGTCCATCACTTGCAGAGCATGCAGGTGCAAGGCCCTGGGTTCAACTCCCAGTACCAAAAAAAACCAAAAAAAAAACAAAAAAAAAAACAACTTTCCTAAGTCTCAGCTTCTTCATCAGTAAAACAGGAATGAGACATACCTGAAATTATTATTGTGAAGTTTGACTAAGGTAGTATGTGTAAAATGCTAAGTGCATAGCTGCTATTATTATAATGGTGGTGATATTGTGGGATTCTTATATTTATACTTATATTTAGTTTTGCCTAATAAAATACACCTTTATCTGTTCACTTTTCTGGATGCTGGAGATCTGGAGTTGCATTAGTTGGGTTCTCTACCCTCAAGGACCTGGTTTTGTAATAATTTCCTCTAATGAGAGAATGGAGATCTTAGCTAGGAAATTCTTTATATTTTCAGATTCTAGGTATAGCTGATACTAGTGGTCTACTAAAGACCACTTTGTGGCTTTCTTGGTTTTAACCAATAGTATTGACTTTTTGGAACTAAAATATAAGATGAATAAAGAAGATTAAAGATGAAATTATTACACTGTGTCTTCTGGCAAAGATGAAATAATAGGGACTGGATTTTCACTCCTGCTTCAGATAACAAAAATTCCAGGCACAACATATGAGTCAGTGCTCTCAAGACATTGGACGTTTACTGGACATAGAGGTGCACACACCTATAATCCCAGCTACTTAGGAGTCTGAGGCAGGAGAATTGTAATTTTGAGGCCAGCCTGGGTAACTTAGCAAGACCCTGTTTCAGTATTACAAAAGGGGCCAGCAGAGAGTGTAACTCAGTGGCAGAACACCTGTTTAGCATGTACAGGGTCCTGGGTTTAATCCCAAATACCACTAAAGAAAAAGAAAAAATACATTGGACATCATTTTATCAGACAAAGTGATGGTTGCTACAGCATAGTGCCTAGAGAAGTATGGAGGCCGTGGAGCACAGAGAAGGAATCCAGGGAAAGACTGACAGTCTTCTTAAATTGACTAGATGGAGCTGGGAATCCAGTGATGCTACCTTAGTCTGTTTTGTGTTGCTGTAACCAAATAGCTCAGGCTAGGTACCTTAAGATGTCTATCTATGTTTTATTGCCTATGCAAAGGCATTTGACTGTGTGGATCATAACAAATTATGGAAAACATTGCAAAGAATGGGAATACTAGAACACTTAATTGTACTCATGAGGGATCTGTACATGGACCAGGAGGCAGTTGTTTGAACACAACAAGGAAACCCTGCCTGGTTTAAAGACAGGAAAGGTGTATGTCAAGGTTGTATCCTTTCAGCATACTTCTTCAATCTCAATGCTTAGCAAATAATCCAAGAAGCTGTACTTCATGAAGAATGCAGCATCAGGATTGGAGGAAGACTCATTAACAACCTGAATTATGCAGATGACGCAACTCTGTTTGCTGAAAATGAAGAGGATTTGAAACATTTACTGATGAAGATCAAAGAACACAGCCTTCAGTATGGATTGTACCTCAACATCAACAAAACAAAAATCCTTACAGCTGAGTCAGTAAGCAACTTCACAATCAATGGAGAAAAGATTGAGGTTGTCCGGGATTTTGCTTTACTTGGTTCTACAATCAACACCCCTAAATCAGTAGTCAAGAAGTCAAAAGATGCATTGCATTGGGCAAGACTATTGCAAAAGACCTCTTTAAAATGTTGAAAAGTAAAGATGTCACACTGAAGATGAAGGTACGCTCTGACTCATGCCATGGTATTTTCAGTTGTATCGTATAGTTGTGGAAGCTGGGATTTGAATAAGGGAGACAGAAGAATTGATGCTTTTTAATTATGTGCTGGAGATTAATATTGAATATACATGGACTGCCAAAAGAACCTACAGGTTTGTCCTAGAAGAAGTACAACCAGAGTGCTCCTTGGAAGCAAGATTGGCTAGACTGTGTGTGACATATTTTGGACATGTAGTCAGGAGGGGCCAATCCCTGGAGAAGGACATTATGTTAGGGAGAGTAGGAGGTCAACGAAAAAAAGAAAGACCCTCAACTAGATGCATTGACAGTATCTGCAACAATGGGCTTAAATATAAAAAAGACTGTACCAGGAGCTGTTTCATTCTGTTGTACATAGGGTCACTATGAGTCAGACTCAACTTAACAACACCTAACAACAACAACATGGTACTTTATAAAGAAAAGAAGTTTATTTGGCTTATAATTCTGTTTAGAAAGTCCAATAAGCATGGTACCAGTATCTGATGAAGAAGGTAGCAGAAGAGGGGAGAGGGTAGGCTCTAATCCATAAAAGTTTCCTGAAGTGGATTGTGAGACTCAATCCATATCAGGAGACCCAGCTCACTTCATAAGACAAGCATTAATGGCTGGTCTCACTGAGGCAATCATGACCCAGTCACCTCCAAGTAGTGCCCCACCTCTTAAAAGTCACACTACCTTTTAATATTACTACACTGATCTATGCTTCCTGATGGACCTTTGGGGAACAAACTGTATCCAAACCAAAACATCAATATGCAATCCCCCTCAGAACAAAAAGCTCACAAACACATGATGCTGAAAGCTATGCCACCAGTATTTCAGATATCAGTAGGACCATCCTTGGTGAACAGGTTTCAGCTCAGCTTCCAGACTAAGACAAATGAAGGAAAAGGACCTGGCAGCCCACTCCCAAAACATTTATCCATTGAAAACCCTATGAATAGGACAGAAGCAATGTCAAATATAGTGCCAGAAAATGAGCCCCAACCCCAGGTTTGGAGACATTCAAAAAACAACCGGAGAAGAATTGCTTCCTCAAAGTAGAGTTGACCTTCATGACAGAAATGGAGTAAAAGCCCCGGGAGCTCCTTTTGCTGATATGGCACAACTCAAAATGAGAAGAAACATAGTTGCTGCAACATTGGGCTCAAACATAAAAAGATGGTGTGCATGGCACAGTGTTGAGTAGTGTTTCATTCTGTTGTACATAAGGTTACTATGAGTTGGATTTAATGCAACAGCACCCAACAACAAAACCATAACAAATGCCAAGGCAACTAAAGTTTACAGGGAAACCAGAGAAGAAAGAGTTGCTCACAGAGAGAAAATTGTGGAGAATTGTGATCAACTCATTCCTGTGAAGAAACTATACAGGTAAAGAACAACTCAAAAATATTAGATGGAGCCAGGTCTGGTGGCATACACCTGTAGTCCCAGCGACTCAGAAGGTGGAGGCAGGAGGATCACAAGTTCGAGGACTGAGGCAGCCTGTGTTACTTAACAATACCCTGTCACAAGATAAAAAGGGGATTGGGGCTACAGCTCAGCAGTAGAGCACTTTTGCAAAGTATGCCTGAGGCCCTGGGTTCAGTCCCTTAAGTATCACAAAGACAAAAAAGAAAAAATACAACAATATGCAGAGCTTATCCATCAGGGAACTATGGTACAATTTGAAGTAGCCTAATATACATGTAATTGAAAAATCTAAATAAGAGGGGACAGGAAATAGAACCCCCACACCTCTGTCTGCTGCTGGGAAAATAATCAGAGAAGCTGGACTTTATGAAGAAGAACGAGGCATCAGGATTGGAGGAAGACTCCTTAACAACCTGCATTATGCAGATGACACAACTACATTTGGCTGAAAGTGAAGAGGACTTCAAACATTTACTGATGAAGATCAAAGAACACAGCCTTCAGTATGGATTGTGACTTCACATCAAGAAAACAAAAATTCTTACAACTGGGTTGGTATGCAACTTCATGATAAATGGAGAAAAGATTGAGGTTGTCCAAGATTTTGCTTTACTAGGTTCTACAATCAACAACCGTGGAAGTAGTAGTGAAGAAATCCAAAGACACATTACATTGGGAAAAGCTGTGGCAAAAGATCTCCTTAAAGTATTGAAAAGTAAAGATGTCACATTGAAGAGGAAGGTGCGCCTGACTCATGCCATGGTATTTTCACTCATATCATATGGTTGTAAAAGCTGGACATTGAATAAAGGAGACAGGAGAATTGATACTTTTAAATTATGGTGCTGGAGACATCTATTGAATATACCATGGACTGCCAAAAGAACCAACAGATCTGTCCTAGAAGAAGTGCAACCAGAGTGCTCTTGGAAGCAAGGATGGCTAGACTGCATGTGACATATTTTGGACATGTAGTGAGGAGGGACCAATCTCTGGAGAAGGATATGATGTTTGGGAGAGTGGCAGGTCAACGAAAAAAGGAAAACCCTCAACTAGATGAATTAGCACAATGTCTGAAACAATGGGCTTAAACATAAATAAGATCATGTGCCTGGCACAGAATCGGGGAGTGTTTCATTCTGCTGTACATAGGGTCACTGTGAGTTGGACTTGACTCGATGGCACCTAACAACAACAAGGAACAGAAACTATAACTGGAGAAATAATGGCTGAATTTTCTCCCAAATATGAAACTGAAAACACACCTATCTGAGAACCTCAACAGACTCCCAAGCCCAAAGAAGATAAAGAAAACAGCATGAAGGCACGTAATTAAATTGGTTAAAACTGGTGTTAAAGAGGAAATCTTAAAAGCAATTGTTGTTGTTGTTAAATGCTATCGAGTTTTGTTTGACACACAGCCACCCTCATAGGGTTTTCAATTGTTGATTGTTTTAGGAATGGACTGCCAGGTCCTTCTCCCTAGCTTGCAGCACCTGGTATTCCCAGCCAGTCTCCCATCCAAGGACTAACAGGTTGACCCTGCCTAGATTCCGAGATCAGGCAGGATTGGATGCCAGGGTGCTATGGCTGCAGACAGAGGGGAAATAAAAACATATTTACAAGGAAACAACAATAAAGACCACAGCAAAGTTTTCATTGGAAACAGAATAAATTAGAAGAAAATGGAGGAGCACCTTTATAGTTTTGGGGAAGAACAAAACAAACTCTTGACCTAGAATTCTTTACTCATCAAAAATACATTTAAAAACAAAGATGAAGCAAGGAGGGTGTGGTGATGCTTGCTAGGCAACTGCTCTATCAGTGAGCTACAGTCCAAGTTCCAGAGTTGACTTTTGGAAGCAAAAACATTAAGGATGTGCTGGTCATGGCCCATGATTATTTTTCCAGTGACTGGAGACTGAGACAAGAGGATTGTGAGTGGGAGGCCAGAGTAGCTGGAGCAAAATTTGATTTAGCAATTTGATTTAGCATTCATGTACTTTATTTTTTTATTTTTTTATTTTTTTGGAGTAGTGAGGGATTGAATCCAAGGTGCTCCACCACTGAGCTGCACCTGGAGATCCTTTTTATTTTGAGATGGTCTTATAAGTTACACAGGCTGCCTTTGGCCTCACGGACTTTAAAATAGATGAAACAGCCAAATGTGGTGACTCACACCCATAATTCCAATACACAGGAGGCTGAGGCAGGAGGATTATGAGTTGGAGGCCAGCTTGTGCTACACAATGAGTTCTAGGCCAGCCTGGGATACACAGTGGGACCCTGTCTCAAAACACCAAAATAGTAATAGTAATAATAACAATAACAATAAGAAGAAGAAGA
The DNA here is from genome assembly GCA_007922755.1 of Pedetes capensis. Classification (NCBI taxonomy): domain Eukaryota; kingdom Metazoa; phylum Chordata; class Mammalia; order Rodentia; family Pedetidae; genus Pedetes; species Pedetes capensis. The sequence continues at coordinate 56,933 of VMDO01002517.1, forward strand.
AGAAGAAGAAGAAGAAGAAGAGGAGGAGGAAGAAGAAGCAGCAGCAGCAGCAGCAGCAGCCATGAAACAGAACCAATAGAACTATAAGGAAAAATAAATCCACAGTTGTATTTGGAAATTTAAGCATGTTTCTGTCAATAACTGATATGACAGGTAGACAAGAAGTCAGTAAGTTTGTAGAAATCTCAAATACTATCAATCAGTTTGACCAAACTGATGATTACTAAAACACACTGTCCAACCACAGAAGAATTTACATTATTTTCAAGTCCACAGGAAACATTTATCAAGATAGACCATATTCTGAGCCATTAGATATGTCTCAATAAATATAAACTTATTTAAAGTCATACAAAGCATGTTTTGACCACAACAGAATAAAGTAAAATCAATAGCAGAAAGACATCTAGAAAATTCTGAAGTACTTGGAAAATAAATGATACCATTACAGATAGTCCACGAATCAAACACAAAATCAAAAGAGAAATAAGAAATATTTTAAATTAATTAAATGGAAATGCAAATGATGTAGCTAAAGCTGTATCCAGAGGGGAAAATGCCTGTTAGAAAACTAAAGAATTTCAAATCAATGACCTCATTTTTCAGTTCCACTAAACTAGAATGAGAAAAGCAAATTAAACACAAAGTAAACAGAAGAAATGAAATAATAAAAATCAGAGTGAAAATCAAAACAGAAAAAGGTAACTAAACTATGAAAAGTAACTCGCTCTGAAACAAATGGTGGCTCATTGAGAAGATTATTAATGTGAATAAACATGTGGCCAGACTAAGCAGAATAAAAGAGAGGGGCCCAGCATGGTGGCACATTCTCATAATCCCAGCACTTAGGAGGCAGAGGCAGGAGGATCACAAACTGGAGGCCAGCCTGGGGTACACAGGGAATTCAGACACTGTCTTGAAAAACAAAACAAAAACAAAAACAAACAAAAAAGAGGGCACAAATTGCCACAATCAGAAATTGGAGAGGTAGCATTATATATTTAAAAAATTAAGTATCAGGGCTTATTATGAACAACTTTGTGGCAGTACACTTGACAACTTAGATGAAATGGACAAATTCCTTGAAAGATATGAATTGTCAAAGTTCACTAAGATGATGAAATGTCCTTATGATGCAGAATAGCTCTGTATCTATTAAAGAAATTGAATCTTAGTTAAAAGCCTTACTACAGGATCCATAGTATATAAAGAATTCTCAAAACTCATTAATAAGAAAACAACCCAATTTTTTAAATGGGAAAAAGATTTGAACACACACTTCACTAAAAAGATACACAAATTGCAAACACACACACAAGAAAGGTTCTTAGCATCGTTAAGTCATTATGAAAATTTGTACAAAGCTCACAATGAGATACCATTTCATATCCATGTGGAATTAAAAAAAAAAAAAAAAGACTGTACCATTGCCACGTGGTGCTGTGTTGTCTGTTTTTCCAGCTCAGGAGGCTGAGCGAGGAGGATCACTGGAGTCCAGGAATTCAAGGTCAGCCTGGGCAACACAGAGAGACCCTGTCCTAAAAATAAAAATAAATTAATTTTTTAAAAAAGATAGTATACTAAGTGCTGGGAAGGATGTAGAATTACAAGAACTGGACCTCTTACACCCTGTTTGTGGGAATGAAAAACGGTGCAACCACTTCAGGAAACAGTTTGGCAATTTCCTTAAAAGTTGAACACACACCTATCATACGACCTCACTATTTTACTCCTAGGTACTTACCCAAGAGAAATGAAAGCCTATGTACAAAGTCTGTACAGTGATGTTCATAGCCCCAAACTGGAAATAATCCAGTGTCCACAGGCAAATCGATAAGCAATGTACAGTATTCCCATACAATAGACTACTCCTCAGCAATAAAACTAGTGACCTATTGATTCCTAAAACAAAATGAATGAGTCTCTAAATAGCCATGCTAAGTGAAAAAAATCCAGAAATAAGAGTGCATACTTTTTTCTTGCATTTATATAAAATTCTATAAAATAACAACTGATCTATACTTACAAGTTAATTGTTGCTTGACAATGGATAGTAGGAGAGTTGAAGAGAATCATTATAAAAGGTAGCAGGAAACTTGGGTGATGGATATGTTTAGTAATCTTGATCACGGTGATGGTTTCACAGATGTGTGTATTATTAAAACATCACTGTACATTTTATACATATAGCAGCTTACTGTATATCAGTTGTATCTTAATAAAGTTGTTACTTAAAAAATTATAGACACTTTCTGAGAGAACAGTAGGGCCTTTAGCATGTCCTTTTCATCTTCCCTCCCCCTCCTCTCTCTTCCTGATTGGATGGGGAAGTTTAGGTGCCCAAGCACCAAAGGATCATTGAACCTCATGGATTTGCTCATCTTCCTCTTTAGTGTGGCTGGAAAGACCCAGGCAGCAATATTGTTGTTGTTGTTATGGCATCCCTATGTACAGCAGAACAAACACTACCCAACACTGTGCCATGCACATGCTCTGTATATGTTTGAGCCTTTTTGAAGCCACTGTTTCTTCTCATTTTGAGTCATGCCATATCAGCAAAAGGAGGTCCCAGGGGCTTTACTCCATTCCCATCATTAAGGTTGACTCTACTTTGAGGAGGTGACACTTCCCCAGTCATTTCTTAAATGCCTTCCAGACTAGGGTTCATTTTCTGGCACTATATTTGACAGTGCCTGTCTGCTATTCATAGAGTTTTCAGTGGCTAATTGTTTTGGGAGTGGGCTGCCAGGTCCTTTTCCCTAATCTGTCTTAATCTGGGAGCTCAGATGAAACCTGTCCACCATAGGTGGCCCTGCTGGTATCTGAAAGACTGGTGACATGGCTTTCAGCATCACAGCAGCACACAAGCCCCCATAGCACGACAAGCTGACAGACATGTGGAGGAGGCAGCAATGAGCACCTGTAAATGTTCACTTCACCACAACTTTTTTCATGGTTGTATGTACCTTCTAGAAAGCCCCAGAATGTAGCTGTTGCTTCTCTCAGCTGGTTCACTCCAAATATGCTCACTGGTTTCCTTCCAACTTTGAGAGCTGCAGCTTACACCTTAAGCATTTAAAGCTAATACTCGTATTAGTGTCCTAGGGAGACTGTAATACATTACCCTAAGCTTAATGGCTTAAAAGCCTGCAGCCATAGCCCTGTGGCATCCGATCCCGTCAGATCTCGGAAGCTAAGCAGCGTCGGGCCTGGTTACTACCTGGATGGGAGACCGCCTGGGAACACCAGGTGCTGTAGGCTTGGGAGAAGGACCTGGCAACCCCCTCCCAAAAATCAATCTGCCATTGAAAACCCTATGAACAGCAGAGAAGCACTGACAATAGTGTTTCCCCTGTTGTACAGAGGGTCGCTATGAGTCGGATACTGACTCGACGGCACCTAACAACAAATGGCTTAAAAACAACACAGTGTATTCTCTCACAGTTCTGGAGGTCAGAAGTCTGAATTCAAGGTGTGGGTAGGGCTGCATTCCCTCGAGAGGCTCTAGGGGGGAGTCCTTCCTGCCTCCTCCAGCTTCTGGTAGGAGGTGTTCTTAACTTGCGGCTTGCATTGCTTCAATCTCTACCTCCATCCTCACCCAGTCCTTCCCTCTCTCTCTCTCAAATATCTGTTTTTCTCTTATTAGGACCCACCCTAAATCCAGCATGCAAGATAATCCCATCTCCAAGTCCTTAATTATATCTGCAAAGACCTTTTCCAAATAAGCTCACATTCACAGGTTCTGGGGGTTAGGACTTTGACATATACTAGGGGAAAGGTGGGGGAACACACAATTCAATTCACATAACCATCACATCTTTAGAAGATATAACACATGTACCATTGTCACAGGACCTGGGACATATGGGCAGAGAGAGACTCCTCCAGATCTAGGAGTATTTCAGTTTATAAAAACTTTGGACCCCTGTGGTAGCTAAGTGGGACCTGTAAAAGAAATGATCTGGCTTCTTTACCCTATTACTTGGCTGTAGTGATAGCTTGTAGCCTCAGGAATACTCACAACCTAATTAAGTTGGCAGATGGCTAGTGAACTCCAGGTCCTACTAGGTGTCAATAGGTTGGAAGAAAGGAGCATTTACTGAATCCCTAATCTGTGCCAAGATTTCCACTTAATCTCCACAAAGATGTTATGAGTTAGGTTGTTGTTTTCCCATTTTGCAGATAAGGAAACTGGTTATAAAACGTTTGCAATTTTTCCAAGTCAACCAGCTAGTAACTAGCAAGGCCGAGTCTTGTGCTAAGATTTTCTGGCTTGGAAGCCTACTAAGCTTGTTACTATGTAGGACCGGGTGGCAAGCCCAGGGAAGAAGCACGATTCACTCAGTATCATCACTGCTTCCCTCTGGTAATGGCCCCTCAGTGATAACTTGCTGGTGGCACAAGAGTGGCACCCAGTGGCTTTAGCTACAAGCTACAAGATCAAGGATGATAGGTCACATTCTTTTTTCTCTGGGCCACTCGGTTTCCATTTCTAAAGCAAAGGTAGACTAGCTGACTCTCTTGAGTGATAAAGAATAAAACCATCTGTAGCCATTATATGGGAGAAGGATTTGGCAATCCACTCCCAAGGCAATCCCAAAACAGCCACTGAAAACCCTATGAGGGTCGCTATGAGTCACCTAACAACAACAACAATAGCCATTATACAGTTTTGGAGAAATGGCAGAAATAGGGGAATATGGATTTAGAGTGTTACAGAGGATATTCAGAGAAAGTTGTGCAGCACTGGAGATTTTAAGTTTGAGTGTTAGGACGGTGGGCCAGGAAGGGTAGTCAGGATGGCACTCCAGGGCTTAGTACACACATGTGTGTGGGAACTGAGAGCTTAAACCCAGAATGAGCAGCAGAGGTAACAGAGAGGTAGTTGTCTAAGGAAATGCATTATTTCCCAGGGGTGGGGCTAAGATTAAATGTCCCATAGAGTGTTAAATCTAAGGTATATCCTGGGGACAAGGATGCCTCTTCTGGGGGACAGATAAGAAGGAAGTACATGGAAGGCTTCTCATAGTGCTCAGAGCCTCAGCTCATATGGGTTGTCTCTTGGTAAAACCAATTTCAAAAAAAGGAAAGATTAGCTGGGCGCGGTGGCACACGCCTATAATCCCAGCAGTTTGGGAGGCAGAGGCAGGAGGATCGAAAGTTCCAGACCTGAGGCCATCTGCATAATTTAGTGAGACTCTGTCTCAAAAAACTAAAAAAATGGGCTGGGGGTGCAGCTCAGTGGTCCAGCACTTGCAGAGCATGCAAGCGCATGGCCCTGGGTTCAACCCTCAGTGCCGCAAAAAAAAAAAAAAAAAAAAAAAAAAAAAAAAAAAAAAAAAAAAAAAAAAAAAAAAAAGGAAAGATTTATCAATTATGTGAGAGTTTCCATGACAAAGTGAAAGAAAGAAAAAAGCTTTCTCTCGAAGAGGTTCAGAAAATTTCCAGATATTGTTCCTTTACTTTTGAAGCCTAGATACTCACAAATACCTGTTTTTTGCCTTTAGAGCCATCTTTGCCCCTCTGTGTTCCTTGGAATATAATTACTTAGAAATGGAAACATATTTTAGTAAACAATATATGATAGGATATTTTTTATTGTGACATAATTCTCATATGGTAAGGTTTACCTTTTTTTTTTTCCCCACCTTGGTACTTGGAGATTAAATCCAAGGCCTTGCATGTACTTTGCAAGTGCTCTACCACTGGACTGCAGCCCCAGCCCATTTTTTATTTTTTGAGTCTGGGTCTCATTAAGTTACACAGGGTGCCTCTGGTCTCAAATTTACAATCCCTCAGCCTCTGCCTCCGCCTCCTAAATCACTGGGATTACAGGCATGCACCACTGTGTCTAGTTAAGATTTACCATCTTAAAGTGTGCAATTCAGAGCTTTTGGGGATATTCACTGTGTTGTGCAACCATCACTACCAGATTCCAGAACATCTCCATCACACTGAAAAGAAACCCCCTTTTCCTACTTAGGTTGAAGTTAGTACCAGTTTCCCTCTCCCTCCATCCCCTGGGAAACACTCCTCTACTCTCCATCTCCGTGGGTTTGCCTATTCTGCATGTCTCATATAAATGGAATCATAAAACACGTGGCTTCTTTCAGGTAGCATGTTTCCAGAGTTCATCCATGTTGTAGCATGTAGCAGTACTACATTCATTTATATGGCTGAATGATATTCCATTGTATGGACAGATCACATTTTGTTTATTTATTAATTGATGACTACTTGGGTTTTCCCACTTGTTGCCTCTTTGAATAACATTTCTATGAACACTTTTGGGTGAACATATGTTTAATCCTCTTGGGGATATATATATGTGTGTGTGTGTGTATGTATATGTGCGTGTGAATGAAATTGCTAAGTCTTATGGTAACACTATGTCTAACCTTTTTTCTCTAGAGAATTGCTAGAAATTGAACCTGGGACTTTGCCCATGCTAAGCATATGCTGTACCACAGAGCTATACCATCAGCTCTGCTTAACATTTTGTTGTTGGCTTTTTTTTTTTTTTTTTTTTTGGCGGGGGGTACTGGAGGTTGAACCCAGGGCCTCACCCTTGTGTGCTTTGCAAGTACTGGACCACTGAGCTTCACCCCCAGCCTCCCCCGCTTTTTTTTTTTTTTTTTGAGACAGGGTCTTGCTAAGTTATGCAGACTGCCTCTGGTCTTGAACTTGTGACCCTCCTGCCTCCGCCTCCCAAGCTGCTGGAATTACAGGCATGCACCACTGTGCCCGGCTTGTTGCTGTTTTTTTGAGACAGGGTCTTGCTTATGTAGCACAGGCTGACCTCAAATTCACTGTCATCCCATTTAGCCTCCCAAGTACTGAGACAATATGTACCACCATGCCCAGTTCTGTTTAACTTTTTGAGGAACACCATTTTATATTCCTTCCAGCACTGTAATTACCCTAATTTCTTCATGTCCTCATCAGCAGATTTTGTTTTTACTATTATTATTGCATTCCTACTTGTTATCTTTTTTCTTTTTGTGGTACTTGGGGTTGAACTCAGAGCCTCATATGTACTTTACAAGTGATCTACCACTGGGCTGCATCCCAGCCCATTTTTTTTTTTTTTATCTTTTTGAGTCACGGTCTCACTCAGTTACACAGGCTGCCTCTGGCCTGAAACTTGTGATCCCTTCTGCCTCTGCCTCCTGAATGCTGGGTTTACAGACATGCACTACCATGCCCAGCTCCAGCAATTTATGTGTCTTCTTTGGAGGAACATCTATTCAGATCCTTTGTCCATTTTTAAACTGAGTTGTTACATTGTTGTTGAGTTATGAGTTCTTTTATGTTTTGTAAATACTTCCTCCCCTTCTTGTGGATTTACTTTCCACTTCATAGTGTCCTTTGCAGCATGTTTTTAATTTATATAAACTTTGGTGTTTTGAGACAGAGTCTCATGATGTAGCCCATTCTGGCCTCAAACTCATGATCCTCCTGCCTCAACCTCCCAAGTGTTGGGATTACAGGGACACATCACCAGCTTCAATTTAGTTGTAATCTTGAAAAGAAAAATGAGCTGGCAGGATTAGGTTCTGATCTTATTAAGTACCTCTGTTTCTCTGTCTACATTGGCCCAACCAATATGGCAGGGATCTGAAAAGCTACACACAACTATAGAATGTACCCTGTGGCTTTCCAGGCTTAACTCAGACGTTTGTTGAGCACATACTCCGTATAAGGCACTCTGTGAGCTGCAAAGAGAGACATGATGAACCTTACCTAAGGGATTTCAGGTGTAAAATATGGAAAGATGCACACAAAAATGATGAACAGCAGCATACCCAGCATTCTTCAGAGTCTGACAAGGGGGCAGACAGCAGGCAAGTGTCTGGAGCTCAGAGAAGTAAGGATGCACTGGGAGTGGCTGGAGTGACTGTAGAGGGTCTACAGAAGAAGGAAACCTTGAAGGTCAGAGGCCAGTAGGAGGAAGCAAGCCAGTAGGAAGTTAGGGAGCACTGGACAGAGCAGGATGGCCCTGTGAAATCAGCGATGCCACCCAGGCGCACATGTTTCGGTAGGGCTCATCCAGGCTTCTGTAAAGCTCACTTGGGAATTTTAATTTTTTACGCAGGTGACCGAAGAGAAAAAGGATTCTGCCCAGAGCACTGAGGATGCACATGAGAATAGTAGTCTGGGGCTCCTCGCTGGTAAGGTTTTAGCTTTTCAGGTGAGCCCTGGACCACAACAAGGGAAGTAAAAAACACTGCCTCACGCTTTCAAGCAATCCCACTGCACCTTCAACACAATGACATCTGGGATTTTGTTGCTTCCCATTGCTATTGTGGGTCTTCCAGGGCAGCAGTCAGCATGTCCTCCCCAATGCTACTTGGTAGGACTAAGACTAGAAATTTTTGTCTTTCTTCCTTCTTTTTCTTTTCGTTTTTCTTTCTTTCTTTTCTTTTTTTTCCCCCCTTTTCTTTTTTGGTGGTGGTGGTGCTACTTGTTGAACCCAGGGCCTTGTGCATGCCAGGCAAGTAAGTGCTCTACAAGTGCGCTACATCCCCAGCCAGGACTAGAAATTCCGACCAGCCTGTGCAGTTACTGACACCTGCACATGATGAGGCAGGGGGAGAGTAATAAGCAGATTTAGCGCCTTGCGTCCAGCCGGTCCTTCACCTCATTTCTGGATCCTAAGTCTTGAACTGCAGCTCTCCCCCCTGGTTACTCCTCTGGCGCTCTTGGGAGCTGCTCCTGGGTGCAGACCCTGCCTCCGCCGTGACGTGTCCTGGGGGAATGTCAGTGTGCGAGGTGACCGCAGTGACACCGAAGTTTCCTCTTCACCTCTTCACCTGTGCCCCGCCCCAGGGCGGAAGCAGCAGCAGCAGGAGGGTACCGGTGGTTCTCGCCCCTGTCCCTGGGCGGGCTCGCAACACAGTCCGTGCGGTAGAGGCACTCGTGCCACTCATGTTGCAGATGAGGAAACTGAGGCTGTTTTTTCCTAGAGGGCGGCGGGCACGCAGAGAGCAAGAGGCGCAGGACGGGCAGCCTCGGCCAGGGCGTGGGGGAGAGGCGAGCGCCCCACGCCGTCAGCGCCCCGGGTCCGCCGCAGGCCGCCGCGGGCGCCGGGAGCCCCGAGGTAACGCCGCGGGCGGCGCGGAGGGGGCGCGGCGGAAGGCGGGCAGCTGCCAGCCCGGCGTCCTCACCCCGGCCCCTGTCCCGCAGGACGCGCTGTGGCTGCAGGAGGTCGCCAACCTGGAAGAGTGGCTGCGGCCCGGGTCCCCGCCCTGAGGCCGCGCCGAGCCGCGCGCCGCTGTAGTCTGAGCTTCAATAAAGCCGCTGGCCAAGCCGAGTCCGCTGCCGTGCTGGGGGCGGGCCGGGCGCCGGGGCGGGGCTCCGCGCGTGACGTCGCTCGCACTTCCGCGGGTCGCGTCACTGGTGCGCGCCGCGGGTCCGGGCGCGATGGCGGCGCTGGGCGGGGACGGGCTGCGCCTACTGTCGGTGTCGCGGCCCGAGCGGCAGCCCGAGTCCGCGGCGCTGGGCGGCCCGGGCCCCGGGCTGTGCTGCTGGGTCTCGGTGTTCTCCTGCCTCAGCCTCGCCTGCTCCTACGTGGGCAGCCTCTACGTCTGGAAGAGCGAGCTGCCCAGGTGCGGGGACTGCGCGCGCGCGCGGAGCCCGCGCCCCCACCAGGCGGGGCCGGGGCGGGGCTTGGGCTAGGCAGGGGCGGGGCCGTGCTGACAGGTGGCGGCAGCGGGCCCCTGAACTCGCTGTCCCCTTCGTAGGGACCACCCCGCTGTCATCAAACGGCGCTTCACCAGTGTCCTGGTGGTCTCCAGTCTCTCCCCCCTCTGCGTGTTGCTCTGGAGGGAGCTCACTGGCATCCAGGTGCGAAGGAGGCGGGGCAGAGGGCGACGGGGGGGAGAGAATTTAGGGGTCTTTGGGGGAGGAAGCACCGCTGATGCCCCTTTTCCTGTGGCTCAGCCAGGCACATCCCTGCTCACCCTGATGGGCTTCAGGCTGGAAGGCATTTTCCCCGCGGCTCTGCTGCCCTTGCTTCTGACCATGGTGAGTTTCCCTGCCTTGTGTTTCCTAGTCTTTTCTGTCACTAGCGTTAATGCACAGTTTGTGGCTCCCCCCGCCCCCCTTATTTCTGTTCAACTGTTGGTTGATGAAAGGCAGGAATTGTGATTTGCCTCCTGGGCTGTCTGGTGGGAAATCCTGGAATTCAGGAATCCTCAAGTCTCATGAGGCTGGCCAAGGGGATAGGTCTAGGCAGGGTCAGTGTTATGCTAAAAGTCTTTCCTTTTATCTCTGCTTTTTTCTTGCCCCCAGATCCTTTTCCTGGGCCCACTGATGCAGCTGTCTATGGATTGCCCGTGTGACCTGGCGTATGGGCTGAAGGTTGTCCTGGGTGAGGATTCAAGGCTGAGGGAAAAAGTAGGCACAAGCAGTCCAGGACAATGGGGAAAGGAGTCAGTGGGCTCAAGATGTGATCTGCACAGATGTGACATGTCGTGTCTCTGGATGTATCTCCTCATCAGTAAAGTGGGATGGTATTATTGGGTAACCTTTACAAGTTTGTTCCTGGTATTCAGGGAGGCCCCTGGGGATCCTCAGCAGTACTTTGTGTGGGCCAAAGAGCATAGTATGCTACTTCCCCAAAGCAGAACTGGCATTGGTTAAGTTTTGGTGTCTCCAGAGTTTACTACCCAAGCTACCCTACCTTATCTGCTAATGCCGTCACTTCCACCATCTCAAGATCTTGTTTTACACTGGGTTTGGCACACACAGTTTGATTGCTCCTTCCCCACTCTCATTCTCAGTATTGATGCCTGAACTGTGTTTGGCAGGGTAAAGTGGGACAGGGGCCTCTGGGATCTCATTGTTCAATAGCTAGTCCCTCATTGCTTACCTTGAATCTGCTCCCTAGCCCCCCGCTCCTGGGCCCGCTGCCTCACAGATATGCGTTGGCTGCGGAACCAGGTGATTGCACCCTTGACAGAGGAACTGGTGTTCCGGGCCTGTATGCTACCCATGTTAGCACCATGCACAGGCCTGGGCCCTGCTGTGTTTACCTGCCCACTGTTCTTTGGAGTTGGTGAGTCTAACCTGGTCCTGCTAAGATTTCCAACATGAGGGCTGTAGATTGGGGCTTGGGGTGAGGAGTCGTGGCCCTAGAGGAAGGCCAGAAGAATATGGGTTTTGCCTTCCTCCTAGCCCATTTCCACCACATTATTGAGCAGCTGCGTTTCCGTCAGAGCAGTGTGGGGAGCATTTTCTTGTCTGCAGGTGAGTCCAGGAGAGCTTGCCTGGGGAAGTCCTGGGTTGGAATGTGTTAGTGTTCCTTCCAGCCACTCTGGAGAAGGGACTGGAAACAGAATTATCGTATTGGAGGGGCCACTGACCATGGGAATTGGCATGCAGAGGACACCCAAAGGTAGTGGGGTAGGCAGCCACTGTCCTGGGGGAAGGGGATGGTCTCTGGCTGATGGGTATGCAGTGCTGGGATGGCACAGGCCTGCAGGCGTGGTCACTGGCGGCCTCCCCGTCTCCAGCCTTCCAGTTTTCCTACACAGCTGTCTTCGGTGCCTACACCGCTTTCCTCTTCATCCGCACAGGTTGGTCCTGTTCCTCATGGGTCTCCAGGGGCTCGGGGCCCACAGGAGTGGGTGGGAGAATGGGGCAACAAGAAGTTTCTTCTACCATAGTCCTTGGGACAACTGAGCCAGGTTCCTCAGCCTGGAGAGGTCTGAGAGGTGGAAGGAAGTAGAGGCCATGATGGGTGTGTGGGTGGGTGCTGTGAGGTGGGTCATTGAGCTCCCATACAAGTCACTAGCTACAAAGGGCCAAAGGACTCAGTAGGGCTGCTTCATGAGCTGTACTGTCTCCCTTCCCCAGGACACCTGATCGGGCCGGTTCTCTGCCACTCCTTCTGCAATTACATGGGTTTTCCTGCTGTGTGTGCAGCCCTGGAGCATCCACAAAGGTGGCCCCTGTTGGCGGGCTATGCCCTGGGTGTGGGACTCTTTCTGCTTCTGCTGCAGCCTCTCACGGACCCCAAGCTCTATGGCAGCCTTCCCCTTTGTGTGCTTTTGGAGCGGGCAGGGGACTCAGAGGCCCTCCTGTGCTCCTGACCTTAACTCCTGTGTACACTCCAGTGAACTCTCACGGGCTCCGTAGCCCCTCCCTGTCAAGGGGTACTGCAGGGGAGTGGCTGGTTGGGGTCCCCGAGATCTCAGGAATTTTTATAGGGGATTGAAGCCAGAGCTAGTTGAATCCAGGGACCAAGAGAAAGGAGCAGATATCCAAAGGGTGCAACCCCTCTTGAAAGGGGGTTGAGCAGCTGGGAGTGAGGGGACCAGGGGCAGGTCCCAGGAGCTGTTCACTCCTTTTCTCACTTTGGACTGCTGCTTCTCTTAGCTCCTCTGCCCCCCTCTGCCTCTGAAAAGCTGCTTGGGGGGAGGTTTGTTTATAAAACCCCTCCCCCAACTTCCCAGGGTTTTCTCATTGTCTTTTTGCATCAGGACTTTGTATTGGGATATTAAAGAGATTTAACTTGGGTAACACGGTCTTGGACCTTTGGGAATCATCTATTTGGGATCTTGGGGCAGGATTCCAGGAAGCTCACAGAAGTGTACCCACCCTCCATCCCAGCTCATCCTGTCACTTGCATCTTGGCCACTGCAGTCAGGCAGTGAGACCATGGCCCTGACCCCAGCGATGGAGCCTTCAGCCTGTGCCCTCTGGGAGGACAGAGGATTGGCCATGGGGCCTTCAGAAACTCAGCCTCATTTGACACAAGGAAACTGATCCAGAACGGAAGTTGTTCCGTCTTCCAGGAGTAGAGGTCTCTGGTTCTGAACTGTGGCTCCCATGCCTGGTCTGGCCCTTGAGGGACCCAGAACAAGGCCGCAGTCCTGAGAGGGCAGGGACTCTGCCAAACCATACCATAGCTTGAACCCACTAATGTTCTCCCTGCTCCTCACTTCACTTTTAGGATGGTTTTCATTGCCCTGCTGAAGGTTTTCCTTTTGCTTTTTCTGATTCTTGAAAGAATATCCTTTTAGGTCCCATTCCATGTTCAAAAAGGCTGCCCTGAGACTCCCTCCCTGAGGCTGGTGGTTGAAGGAAAGGAAATGGATGTGCAGTCATCCCCTTGGCACCCAGGTGGGCTGTGACTAGACCCATGCACCTACATCTGAAGGGCAGCATCAGTCATACACCTGCCTCCGTGCAGAGCTTTCTCCCCGCCAGCCTGTGTAGCCGCTGTCGGAGGGCAGAGGGGAGAGCAGTGACCTGTTTTAGAGGTTGTGTCAGAGATCCAGAGGTCTGAAGAGGACAACGCGTAGGCCCACGGTGACTTGCCCACCCCAAAGGTCAGGTAGTACCTTGAGAACACAGGGCAGACAGGCTTGTAGGGTGCCAGGCATATGTACTTTCTACTTGGGGCCCAGGGATTCTGAGCTCTGTCCTTCCCCTTCCTCACAGAGTCCAGCATTTCCTCCATCAGCCCCCTCCCTACTCTACTCCGGAAATGCCCATCCATGTCTGCTTGTCATCTTTCGCCATACTCACCCTGCTGGTGGGCAGGATGGCCATGATACAGCCAGGGTTACTGTCCCCCCTGCAGGTGGGGGACTGAGGCTCTGGATCCCCTTGATAGCTGGTGGTGGTGATGGACAGGGGAGAAGTGTGCCCCTCGATCCCGTGCTTTCCCTAATCTACCAGCGTCCTCACACCCCAAGTGTTGACAGCGGTCTGCTGGATCGCCGTTCCTCAGGGTCCCCCACTGCCCCAGCAGTACCTGTTTGCACTCAGTCCTGAACTAACTAGATGAGGGACGGTGGCCCCAGGTTCTAGAAAGTAAACTAGAGCTAGTCACGGTAGTGCACGGATGTAATCCCAGCACTCAGGAGGCTGCGGCAGGAGGGCTGTGAGTTCCAGAAAAGCCCCAGCTACAGAGCAAGACTCTGTCTCAGAAAAATAAGTCACCCAGTGTGGCTGGGAAGCAAGTCTGCCAACAGGCTGAGTTTAGTCCTTTTCTGCCTGTCCTCAGGTGTGGAGGTCTACACGAATCATATAACCTTCCTGTGACTTGGATGGGTGAAGGCTGGCTCTCTGAGTTAATGTTAGGTAAGTGCTTAGGTGAGCACTTAATAGCTGGTCCCCTGGGCTGTGTATCTAATAGGTACTCGATGGCGGCATAAACCAGGACCCCTTGCCTCGGGGCCAGCCATGGGGTGGACTGCACAGGAGCCAGTGTGGAGGGCAGGGGAAAGCGAGTTTTATTGAGCACATGTCCCAGGACCTGGGGCCTGCCACCCACTCCAGTCTGGGAGCTGGGACCCCCTAAGCCTTCTCCTTCAGGTCCCAGGACCACCTGCTTTACCGCCTGTGGTCTCCCGTGAAGAGGGGACCTTGATTTACCAAGAGATGATCACATGAGCTGCTCTCCCCTGGCGGGGAAAGGACAAATGGCTCAAGGGAACGGCCGAGCCAGGTGGTCTCTCCGTTGTCCTGCTGGGCCCAGGCCTTCCTGCCCCCGACCACCGGCTGGCCTGGGCCGGCCCTGGCAGCACAGCTTCTGCTGAAGGCTTGGGGTGGGGATGGCCAAGCTGCCAGGCTGAGGCAAGGTCACTCAATCTCCAGGATGAGGTCATCGCCTTCCAGTGTCATGTCCTTGGTCACATGGACCTTGCGGACAGTGCCCTCCACGGGCGAAGTCACCACAGTCTCCATCTTCATGGCGCTGAGCACACACAGGGGCTGGCCCTTGGCCACCTTGGCTCCTGCTGCCACTTTGATGTCTATCACCTTCCCGGGCATGGGTGCCCCGATTTGGCCCTTCACGTCCTTCAAGGCCTTGGGATGGAAGTGCATCTCCTGCGGCAGGGGCAGAGGAGATATGAGACACGGGGTCCAGCCCATCCCCACCACCAGGCTGGCCCCTGGGATGCCGCACCTTCATGGCCTGTGTGTCCTTGACCAGGATGGACCGCAGCTGCCCATTGAGTTCAAAGAAGACCTGCCTCTGTCCAGCCCGGTTCAGGTCACTTACAGCCAGAGCTTTGATGTGCAGCGTTTTGCCCCGTTCCAGTTCCACCTGCAGGGAGGGCATGGGGGACCAGAGTTGGGGAGCAAGTCGGGAGACCAGGCCCCAGAGCCATGACCAGGCCCCCACTGGAGTCTCCACACTGGGTCTCAGCTCCTCACTTGGAAAGGCCTAGCTCCTGGTCTCTCAAGGGTCCCGTCTGCTCCCAAGGCTCACGAGGCTGGGTGAGAACCAGGCCGAAGTCTGGAGCTCTGGGGCAGAGAGTAGACGAGCACCAGAACCACTGACCTCAAACTCCTCCGCAATTTTGGGTCCCTGCAGGAAGAGGCGGGTGTTGAGGCTATCCAGGGGGCCAAAGGTGGCAGTGAAGTCCTTGAATTGGGCAAAGACGTCGGGGTACATGGCTGCTGAGAGCACGTCCTCAGGGGTCACCTCCTCCCCATGCCGCTCAGTCAGCTCCTTCTCCAGCGCCTGCAGGTTCAGGGGTGGGAGGGAGGCTCCAGGCCGCCCCTCTATCCTGGGTAGGTCCTTCAGCACCTGGGGAGCAAAGCTGAGGGTCAGGCCTGGTTCCTGCCCTCACCCCTCGCATCACATGGGGCCTCTGGGCCTTGCCTACCTTGGAGCGAAGGGGCTCAGGGAACCCCCCATGAGGGACACCTATGTAGCCCTGCAGGAACTCCACCACAGAGCGGGGGAAGGACAGCTCTTCTGCCTGAGCTTCAGCCTCTGCCCGGCTCAGCCCATTCTGCACCATGAACTGCGCCAGGTCCCCCACGATCTTGGAGGAAGGTGTCACCTGAGGAGGAGGGTCCCTGGAGGTTAGGAAGGCAGGCACCTTACGTGCAGAGCTGTCAGGTAAGAGCACTGGGCCTTGCTCACCTTGATGAGGTCACCCAGCATCTGGTTGGCCTCCACATAGGCCTTCTTGACCTCTTTGAATTTGGAGCCGAGCCCCATGCTATGGGCCTGGAAGTGCAGGTTGGTGTACTGGCCCCCCGGGATCTCATTCTCATACACATCTGAGTTGCCAGACTTCATGGTAGCTGTGCAGTCAAAGGCTGCGTACAGTCCCCGAGCCCCCTCCCAGTACTCGCTGTAATCAAACACGCGCTCCAGGGGCACCCCTGTGGAGAGGCCAGAGTCAGAGGAGGGCCCAGCGATGTGCTGAGCTCCAGGGGCTCCTCCCAGGACCAGCTCAGCTGCCATCTCAGACTTGGGTAAGAGAAGGCGGCCTGGCTAGGGTGGGGCATCTGGCATCTAGGTGTGCCAGACTCCAGTGGGCCCCGTGACACTGCAGCTCTGAGAGGGGCATGGCCACAGGCTGCCTCTTCATACCTGTGTCCAGGGGAGTCCTTCTGGTGCAGGCCACCAGGGCCCCCATGCTGGGCTGTGAGGTCATCCCAGACATGGAGTCAGCTGCCACATCCACTACATCAGCCCCAGCCTGGGCACAGGCCAGCATGGCCGCCACGCCTGCCCCTGATGTGTCGTGGCTGTGGATGTGCAGTGGGAGGTCAGGGAACCGGTCCCGAAGGGAGCTGACCAGCATGGTGCAGGCTGCTGGCTTCAGCAGCCCTGCCATGTCCTGGAGAAAATGGGGAGGAGAGAGGCAAAGGATGAGGAAGGGCCTGGTGTGCGCCTATGGATGGGGCGGGGCAGGCGGCAGGCAGAGGAGGCAGGCCTGGGGCCCAGGCACCTTGATGCACAGGATGTGGGTGCCGGCTCGCACCAGCTCCTCGGCCAGGTCCATGTAGTACTGCAGCGAGTATTTAGTGCGGCTGGGGTCAGCCACATCGCCTGTGTATGAGATGGCGGCCTCCACCACGCCCCCAGCACTGCCCGCTGCCTCCATACCCAGCAGCATGTTGGGCAAGTAGTTGAGGGAGTCAAAAACCCGGAAGACATCCATGCCATTCTCTTTGGCCACCTCACAGAACCTGAGAGGAAATGGTGGGGTGAGCCTACCCTTCCCCTCTGCACTTTTTGGGTTCCTGGCCCACCCTACAGCCCCTGGGGAATGAAGTCTGGTCTGGCAGGGGAATAGGGGGCTCAACAGTGTGGACGGGCCTTGCTGGGGCTGAGCAGGGTCTCACAGGAGCTGGCACTGGACAGGGCCAGCCCTTGTGCTAGTCACAGGCCACACAGCTGCCCGCTGCCCTGGCCTGGAGGACCAGAGGGATTCTTTGCAAAGATGTGGCAGGCTGGGGAGAGAGGCTGGCCTCCCAACCCCAGCTCAACGCCATGTGGCCTAGGACAGGTCGTCTTCCTCAGTGTCCACTGCTCATGAGCGACTCAGAAGCCCTTCCAGTTCTGCCTCGGAAACCCTGCCCTGGTGACACTGACACAGCAGCCCCCGCAGGCCATGGCTGCAGAGGACTGGCCCAGAGCCGCATCTGCCCACCCGGCCCAGGCTCACTTGAAGACCACGTTATCGGGGTAGTTGGTGTAGCCCACAGCGTTGGCGCCCCGCAGCAGCATCTGGAATGGGATGTTGGGGATGAGCTCCCGGAGCTCCTGCAGCCGCCGCCAGGGGCACTCGTACAGGAAGCGCATGGCAACGTCGAATGTGGCTCCTGGACAGGGACCAAGAGACTGGATTAGTCCGTGTGTCCCAGTGGCTCCGCCATGCTCTGCAACTCTGTGGCTTGAGCTCTGGCCCCTGCTAGCCTCCAGGTTCCCCATGTTCCTCGTGCCAACCCTCCACCCCGACTTCTCCCTTTGCTGATGCTCAGGGCAGCTCAGCTCACTTGTGCCCCCTCCGCACCCTCATTCTCTGTGCTGCAAATAACTACCAGATCTCCTCCCTGCCCCTGAGCCACCCGGGACAGTGCCTGGGTCTCAGCTCCCCAGCCACAAGCCCAGGCCTGGGCAGAGCTGGTTCCAGCTGGTGTTTGCGGAAGCAGCGAGCAGCCTGCCTTCTTCAGCTCATCTCCCTCTTTGGTTTCCTCACTGTTAACATCTCTAGCTTCTCTCACTACGTCCCCAGCAGCCTGAGCCTCCTGAGGTGGCCGCAGAGTGGGCACCCAATTCCCACCAGCACTGCCCCCTCCTACCTCCCCAGTTCTCGATGCTGAAGAGCTTGTTGAAACTGTGGGCAACGTAGGGCGCAATCTTTTTGAGATCGTGGGTGCGCACGCGTGTGGCCAGCAGTGACTGATGGGCGTCCCTGAAGGTCGTGTCCATCAGCAGCAGCCCCTGGTGGTTCCGCACAGCTCGAGCAAAGCCCTCAGGCCCCTCTCGCAGGAGGATGTCTCTGAAGCCAGCTGGGGGGGGGCCTAAGGCAGAAGAGGACATTCGTGCCCATCCTGTAGGTGGTAATCTCCTGTCTCTCCCTTGAGTTGGCAGAATGGGTCTCACCTACCTATGGGTACCGCAGGGACAATGGGGTCCGTGGGGCTGGGGCTGGCCTTGACGGGGATCGGGGTGGTGGGGCCATTTACCATGACATGTCCTGGGGAGAGAGCAGGCAGTGGGTCAGGAGGCTGGGCAGAGGTGGAGCTGAGGGCAGCAGTGTGACAAGGTGGACTTGGGGGTGGGGACATTCCTCCAGGACACCCGGTCCTCCAGCTGCCCCGTCCTCTCCAAAGCCAGGGCCTCCTGGGTCCAGGCAGTGGAGACCTAGTGAGGGCCACATGAATGGAAAAGAGTCACTAAGATCAGGAGCAAGGGTCGGAACCAGAACAAGGGCAGGGAAGAGGGCAGGGGACCAGGAGCAGACCCAGGGAGGGGAGAGAATGGCAGTATGGGCGGACCGAGGTAGTGCAGCAGCTTCTGGGCCCGGTTCTGTGCAGGCCGCAGCTGGAACAGCTCAGGGTTCTCGTCGATGAACTGGGTGTCCACGACGCCGGCCAAGAACTGCTGGTTGTTGAGCACATTCTGCAGGAAGGGGATGTTGGTCTGCGAGACAGAGGTAGGTGGGAGGGTATCACTGTGCAGCATGGACAGGGGACAAGAGATGAGATAAGACTGCAGGGGCTGCCCTAAGAAGCCCCACTTAGGGCCTTCCCCTGCCTCTGCACCCCCATTCTGGCAGTCCCTCAAGCTACCAGGGCTGGGCATGTGCCTGCCATCCTCACCCTAGAGCCCGTGCCGAATATGGACCCTCTGGGGTCTGGAAACCAGTACCTGCTCCCTCCCCACAGCATGGTCCCAAGAGCCAGGCTTCTTGAAGGAGGTCCCTCCTGTCAACACATCCTGCTGTCTGGCCAGCACCCTCCCGCTCTTGCTCGCTGCCCCCACCTTGACACTCTTCCTGGGCTCCCCAGACATCTGGCTCTTCTATTCTCCTCACACACCGCTGCTTAGGTGGCCTCTGTCCTCAGTCTGTGTCTGGAGCCAAGACCCACAGGTGGAACTTCCCCTTTCTCAGTCTCATGTGCACTCGGCAAGTCCCACTCCTCTGTGCTCCTCTGCCTGGCTGGTAGATGCTTCACCCTCGACCTAGCTACCAAAAATGCACACCCTACCCCCTCCCCTTTCCTTCTCCCAAGTCCCTGGTTGGGCTGGAAGACTGTCCCAGGGCCCTCTCTAGACTCTGACCTTTTCTCCATCTCAGGTCACACCTTTCTTGCTGCCTCACCATGGCCACCTCACCACACCAACTGAGCCTCCTCTCATGCCACCATGTCTCCGCACCTGCCTGCTAAGCCCGAAGGCGGCTTTGTCTTCTCCTCCCACCCTCTCAGGGGATCGCGGTGTTCCCCTTCCTAGCAGGTCCCCAGGAGACTGGCTGGGGAAGCCAGGCCTCAGCCTTATCATTTTTGCTTGTCTGGGGCCTCTGGGGCAGGGGTGCTGTCCGAGGTACCTGTTCAGGAAATGGCTGGGTGACTGCACAAGCCTGGAGCAGGGTGGAAGCCCCATGGGGATGTGCAGCCAACACTGTGTGAGACATTCTGTGACTGCAAGGCCACATGGCTGGGACTCTGCATTTGGGCACAGCCTGTAGCCATGGGCCTCATGGACCAGGCATCTCCACGTGTTACCCATTCATGATTTCCATTGAGGCCTAGCACAGACCCCTCTGAGAGACTCTACCTGTCACCTGAGGGCTCCTGTTCTGGAACTTCCCCACCAGCCTCCCACATGTGGTCACTGGTCGTTGTAGAGTGGGGTCTGGCCATCAGTGCCTTGTAGCTCTCTGGTGTGACCAGGTCTGCCTGTCTTCCCTGGAGCCCAGCCCCTGCCCTAAAGAAACAGGGACACTTCACCCAGACAACAGCAAGGCACCTGAGAAGGCCAACAACCAGTTACACCATCAAGAGAGCCCACAGCCACAAAGGTGAGAAGGATTCCTAGAGGCCTTGCCTCCCCCTTTCCCTCTTGACCCAGATCCCTTCCCTTTGCAGTTATGGGATGGACTCTCATCGCCTCTCAACTGGAATCTCCATGGAGGCAGGAACAATGGCCAATACTAGTAAACACGTATGTCCAGAAGAGGAACAAAGTATCTGCTGCCACTGCACAACACAGCGGACTAAACGAGGATCCAACCCCACTTCACAAAGGCAACAGCTGAGGCCCAGTAGTGGCAATAGTAAGCGTGGCTTCCAGCTGTCAGGAATTAACCACCTGGGGCTGCTTATCATTTTTGATTGCCTGCCTCCCTCAGCTCCTGGGAACTCTGGGTCAGGGGTGCTGTCCGAGGTACCTGTTCAGGAAATGACTGGGTGACAGCACAAGGCTGCAGCCGGGTGAGTAACCGGGAAGCCCCATGGAGACGTGGCTCCTCTCTCCTTTAAGAAGTGCAGCAGTACCTGCACTTAGCATCCCGTGCTCTACATGAGGAAACTGCTTCCGGGGTTAAGTTGCCCAAGGGCGCGCAGCTCTGCCAGGCAGGACTAGAATTCAGTCTGGTTTCCCTGATTTCCTTGCAACCAGGCCTCACGAATGAGGTCTTTGGGGCGGGGGGGGGGGGGGGCAAGAGGGTGCCCAAGTAGTCTGAGAATGAGGAGATGCCCTGCCCGTGGGAGGTGGTCCACCCAGGCGTACCACTCGTTGGGGCGGGCACAAACAAGAACCGGGGTGTTCGACCCGGCTCGGCCAGTCCCCAGCTCTCCGAGGCCACCTCACACCTGAGCTCGTCCCAGCCGCGCTCCCAAAGGCAGGGCCCGCGGGGGCAGATGGGAGGGCGGGGCCGAGGCGAGCGAGGACCACTGACGCGCAGCTTCCAGGAGCGTGCCCCGCCGGCCTGCTGGGAAACGGCGCGGCGCAGACCAATCGGGCCGGAGGCGGAGGCCGGTTGGCTCCGGAGCGCCAGGCAAACTGGACGGGCGGGGACGCGGGAGGAGGGAAGGAGGGAGGGGCGCGCCGCGGGGCGGGCGCGGCGCCGCACCGGCCGAGCTCTCTCTGCCCCACCCCGCAGCAGCTCTGCTGGGGGCGCCGCCCCAGCCCCCCCGCCAGCGCCCTGTGCCTGTTGGGGACCCCCCACGTGATTCGGCGATGCAGAACGGTTATGACCTTCAGCGTGTGTCTGTGAACGCGAGGGTCCCAGCAAGAGTGCGGGTTTGCGCCCGGCCCTGCCCGTTGGTGCGGGGACGTGTGGGTGTGTAGGCATATGTGGGCGTGTTGGGGAGGGTGCCCAGCGACATGTGACAAAGACCTGTCTCTGGGAGATGGTGAAGGGGCCCACGAGCTGGCGCTTTGTCTGGCTGGCTGCAGAGCCGCGGCAGCGGGCACCCGAGCGGTGCAGGATGCCGGGGCGCCAGGGCGGCCGGGGGCGCGCGCGCGCCCGTGCCAGGGTGAGGGCGCTGCGGCAGCACCGGGGACCAGCGCGGTAGGCCAGCGCCGGCCGGGACCTCGGGCGTGACTGGGCGCCACCCGTGGGCGCTGCAGCGGCCGCGTGTCCCCGTGACCTCAGGAGCCGGCCTGGGCCCGACTGGGTCTCCGTGCGCCTCCTCCCATCGCACTCCACGTGCGTGTCCGCGGCGCGCGTGCCCGCCAGCGCGTGCCCGCCTGCTTGTCGCCGCTGCCGCCGCCACTACCACCGCCGCGAACTGCGCCGGGAAAAGGTGCTGGGGGCTGAGAGGGCCGGGGCCGCAGGCCCGAGCGCCATGGGCCGGAGGACGCGCGGCAGGCGGCCCAGGCCTCGCCCCGGCGGGAGAGCGGCCTGGAGTCGGCGGGGGCCGGCCCACGTCCCCTGAGCAACGGACAGCAGGTGAGGGGCCGCGGGGCGCAGCGCGGGGGCCGCCCAGGGAGGGGCCTTGATCCACGCTAAGGTTTTGCCGGGCGCCTTCCCTGGTCCGGGAGGAGATGGCGCGGAGGGGGGAAGGGGCTGGTGATTCCCGCAGACGCCAGGAAAGGGAAGTTCCTGGACCCTCCCTGCTCTCGGCCCACCTCCGCTTCCTGCCTCTTGCCTCACCTTGTCCCCAGCACCTGGACGCCCCCTAACTGCTTGAGAAATGTGACCTTTACCCTGGGGGGCCTGGCCCTGCAGCCCCAGCCTTCCTCCCTCCCCGGGATCCTCCTCGAGCCTCTGACCCAGCGTTTCCCCAGGCCAGGCTCTGGAAGCCGGCTCCTGGGACTGTGCCTGGGGCACAAGTGGGCACGTGCGCCAGCCCCACCTGTTCCTGGGCTGCGGCCCTTCTCCACAGGGCACTCGCCATGGCCCCTCCGCTCCTGCTGTTGCTGCTGGCCAGTGGAGCTGCTGCCTGCCCTCTGCCCTGCGTCTGCCAGAATCTGTCGGAGTCACTCAGCACCCTCTGTGCCCACCGAGGCCTGCTGTTTGTGCCACCCAACGTGGACCGGCGCACAGTGGAGCTGCGGCTGGCTGACAACTTCATCCAGGCCCTGGGGCCGCCTGACTTCCGCAACATGACAGGGCTGGTGGACCTGACGCTGTCTCGAAATGCCATCACCCGCATTGGAGCCCGCGCCTTCGGGGACCTGGAGAGCCTGCGCTCGCTGCACCTGGACGGCAACAGGCTGGTGGAGCTGGGCAGCGGCAGCCTCCGAGGCCCCGTCAACCTGCAGCACCTTATTCTCAGCGGCAACCAGCTGGGCCGCATCGCGCCAGGGGCCTTTGATGACTTCCTCGACAGCCTCGAAGACCTGGACCTGTCCTACAACAACCTCCGGCAGGTGCCCTGGGCCGGCATCGGCGCCATGCCCGCCCTGCACACCCTCAACCTGGACCACAACCTCATCGACGCGCTCCCCCCAGGCGCCTTCGCCCAGCTCAGTCAGCTCTCCCGCCTTGACCTCACCTCCAATCGCCTGGCCACCCTGGCACCAGACCCCCTCTTCTCCCGGGGTCGTGATGCAGAGGCCTCGCCAGCCCCCCTGGTGCTGAGCTTCAGCGGGAACCCCCTGCACTGCAACTGTGAGCTGCTGTGGCTGCGGCGGCTGGCCCGGCCGGACGACCTGGAGACGTGCGCATCCCCGCCAGGCCTGGCTGGCCGCTACTTCTGGGCTGTGCCAGAGGGCGAGTTCTCCTGTGAGCCGCCCCTCATTGCCCGCCACACACAGCGCCTCTGGGTGCTGGAGGGCCAGCGGGCCACGCTACGGTGCCGGGCCCTTGGTGACCCCGCGCCCACCATGCACTGGGTTGGCCCTGATGATCGGCTGGTTGGCAACTCCTCCCGAGCCTGGGCTTTCCCCAATGGGACTCTAGAGATAGGAGTGACAGGCGCGGGGGACGCAGGAGGCTACACCTGCATCGCCACCAACCCTGCTGGCGAGGCCACGGCCCATGTGGAGCTCCGGGTGCTGGCCTTGCCCCATGGTGGGAACACCAGTGCCGAGGGGGGCCGCCCTGGGCCCTCAGACATCGCTGCCTCTGCTCGAACTGCTGCCGAGGGTGAGGGGACTCTGGAATCCGAGCCAGCTGTGCAGGTGACGGAGGTGACTGCCACTTCA
The DNA here is from genome assembly GCA_007922755.1 of Pedetes capensis. Lineage (NCBI taxonomy): Eukaryota > Metazoa > Chordata > Mammalia > Rodentia > Pedetidae > Pedetes > Pedetes capensis. Next base: position 80,799 of record VMDO01002517.1, read on the forward strand.
GGGCTGGTGAGCTGGGGCCCAGGGCGGCCCGCTGACTCTGTGTGGATGTTCCAAATCCAGTACAACAGCAGCGAGGATGAGACCCTCATCTACCGGTGAGGATGTGCCCTTCACACCCCACGGCTCTCGTAGCCCACAGCCGCCCCCTCTCCCTGACCTTAACCCCCCAAGTCCGGCTCCATACCCCCGCCTGCCCCACAAGTGGCTCACATCTCCTCCCTTTGGGCTCTCACCGCCCCCATCCTGAGCTCTTGCACAGCCCGGGGGGTCCAGCTGCCTGGGCGTCCCCTGGAGAGCAGCACAGGCGTGGGGGGGGGGGGCTGGCTTCCTGGAACCCAGTGCAGGAAGTTGGGGGTCTGCCTCTCCCAGTGCCACGCCCAGCTTCCCACGTGCCTGCGGCCTGTGTCAGTGCGCACGCCTGCCTGGCCCCAACACACAAGGCCTGTCTTCGCTTCTCTGTCCCAGTGAGCGCACAGGGCCTGTACTCTCATGGCCCAAGGGGCTGCTCCAGGACAGACCTGGCTGGGAGTGCTTGGCCATGGGGAGGTGGGAGTGGGGGGATGGCCCCGACCTGAGGCTCTGACCACTGTGCTTGCCTGCAGGATCGTCCCGGCCTCCAGCCAGCACTTCCTGCTGAAGCACCTGGTTCCTGGTGCTGACTACGACCTCTGCCTGCTGGCCCTGTCACCTGCCGGGCCCTCCGACCTCACGGCCACCAGGCTGCTGGGCTGTGCCCACTTCTCCACGCTGCCGGCCACACCCCTGTGCCATGCCCTTCAGGCCCACGTGCTGGGCGGGACCCTGACGGTGGCTGTGGGGGGGGTGCTGGTGGCTGCCTTACTGGTCTTCACTGTGGCCTTGCTGGTCAGGGGCCGGGGAGCTGGGAATGGCCGCCTCCCGCTCAAGCTCAGCCACGTCCAATCCCAGACCAACGGCGGCCCCAGCCCCACGCCCAAGCCACACCCACCCAGGAGCCCCCCGCCCCGCCCACAGCGCAGCTGCTCCCTGGACCTGGGAGACACCGGTGGGTGCTACGGGTATGCCAGGCGCCTAGGAGGGGCCTGGGCTCGGCGGAGCCACTCTGTACATGGGGGGCTGTTGGGGGCTGGATGCAGGGGTGTGGGGGGCAGTGCGGAGCGGCTAGAGGAGAGTGTGGTGTGACAGAAGGGCAGCTTCCCTTGTGCCCTGAGTAGCGAGCAGCGCCCGGCCAGGCCCGAAGGCCCAGGGCCACAGCACCGGCTGCAGGGAGCAGTGCAGCCCGGGCCCCACCCTGGTTTTTATCCTCGGTACCTCAGGCTCCCCGTGTATGTGGTGGGACGGGCCCTCGCCTTGGTTCTGGTTTTCAGACTAGGGTAAAGGGACAGGTCCCTCCAACAGGTGCTCAGAGCCGCCAAGGTAGGGGCTGCAGCCACCAAGTGGGAGTCTTGTTTCTATTTATAATAAAATTGTGGGGGATACCTCAGTGCTGGTCTCTGGTCTCACCCTGGGAGGGAGGGAAGGAGGGCAGGGAGGAGGGGACACAGGGCTGGTAGAGGCACACAGACCAGCACAGGCACCAAGGCCAGGGCTGCCGGGCCCAGCAGAAGTGGGTGGCCTTAGCCTGGGACCCCCAGACATCCCACAGGGGCAGCACAGGGCAATGGCTAAGGGCTGGGCTCTGGTGTCCTCTGACCAGGAGCCTAGGCCTCCAGTAGCCGCGGGCTTGGCCAAGCTGCCAGAGCTCTCTGACCTTCAGAACCCTGTCTCTAAGTGCAGAGCTGCCTCTTTCTGGCAGGTGTCACAGAACAGTGTCCCAGTTTGTGAAGCCAGGGCAATAGGAGCTAGGTGTGAGCACCTTCCCTGGCAGCACTAGGTGCCTTGTGCCCCGAGGCGTGGCAGGACCACACGTGGTGGCTGGAGGAGATGGCACAGCCCTTCCAGGCAGTCAAGATGCCTGGGTGGGAACATTCTCTCGAGCACAACTCAGCAGAGTCCCCACAGCTCCTGTTGGGGACAGGCCCGTCCACCATCTCTGGAAGATTGTTCTGAGTTTGTAAAATGCCATCCACAATGGCCTGGGAAGGCTGGGACTCTTACAGGTGGCCATCACCCCAGAATCAGGTGGCCAGGCCTGAGTGAGATGGTGCCTCCCAACTACCCCTCCAGGGCCACCTGGATGTGACCAGGAGAGATGCTGGCCTAAATAAACAGGAACAGATCCCCAGTGGAGAAGGGCAGGAGAGAGCACAGGGCTGAGGGGGAGGGGCAGGAGCGCAGGCCCAGAGGGCCGGGCATTGGCAGAAGGCCCAGGGTGGGGCAGGGGCCAGCAGCCTAGGCTGGGGGTGCTTGTGGAAAGGACACTGGTATCCCCAGAAACCCTCGTCCTGCTGCCACCCCTGTGGTCATGGGCCACAGTGTCCCTGTCTCCACCCAGAGGACAGGATGTTCCTGTTCCCACCGGGTGGGAGGTCCTATGACCCAGGGGACCTGGGACTGAGGGTGAGGAGGCAGCAAAGGAGCCAGGGCCTCCAGCAGGGTAGTCCGTGAGGACAGCCCAGTGTGTGCAGCGCCCCCTCACCGCTGATGGCTGCGGGACACCCAGGCCAGGTGGGTGGTGCACAGGATGCTGGGAGCTGATGTTGTGACACACCTCTGCATTGAGGGCAGGACACAGACCCCCAACAAGGAGCCTGTGGGGCTCCCTATAGGAGAGCACAGACCCCAGCATCTGGGAAACGTAGTTCCCTCCTCAGCTGGGCTGCAGGAGACAGGCAGGACCCCCACGGAGGCCACCCGGAAGCCTCCCTCCCTTCCTCCCACAATCGTCTCAGAAGGTCTCAGTGCCCCCTCAGGTCACTTCCGGGACACACGCAAGCCCCTGTGGACAGGTGAGGAGACCAAGTGCAGGGCGCACTGCGGGGACGGACCTGCCACCACCAGCCTTGCCAGCCAGCCTGACCACAAGCGGGGCTGGAAGGGGCCACGAGGACACCAGTGTCTGCCACCACCCATGTGGCCAGAGTGTCCCATGGGAGCCCCGTGGGAGAGAAAGGGACCACCACAGGGCTGATGGCCGTGCCCACAGGACATGTGGGCACGTGTTGTCTTCTAAGGACAAAACAATATTTCTCAGCTGTGACTTCATCTCCAGCTACAGACACTGGTGATGAAGGGGACCGAACAAGGAGGCACTGGGCCCTTCACACCCTCACCAGCAGGCAGCCATCATGGCGGAGGCTGCCCTCTTCCACAGCCACGCTCCTTGGCTTTCCCTAAAGCACCTGCCGCTCTGCAGAGGACAGGCGAGATGAGGGGTGGGGCTGGCAAGGGCCTGACCTCATCTGCCAGGGCTGGAACGCTCACTTGGGGTCCACATTTTCTCAATATAGAATTTCCTGAGGAACTGGTTTAAAACGCAGGCTTGGGCTGTGGGGTCGGTGTGACCTGCGTGGGGACCGGCAACATTGAACTCGCACCACAGGTGGCTCTGATCCATGAGGGCAGGAAGCAGCGTGGGCCTCCCCAGCATGCGCTCCAGCTGAGGCTCAGGCAGGGTGCTGCAGCATCTGAACCAGAGCCATGGGGCCCACATGGGTCCAGGACCCCAACGCCTGACAGAGGGGCCTGACACTGGCCATGTCATGTCTCAGAACAGCCAGCTAGGGCTGATGTGCCACTGAGGCTGAGGAGAGCCACTGCCCTTGACAGAGCCAGCGCCAGGTGTGAGGCAGACAGAGCAGTGACAGCCCCTAGGCAAAGATGTGGACGACTGTGGGACCCATGTGGGACACTCTGAGGGCAAAGGCAGGCGGCAGCGCGGCCTCTCACCTTCACGCCTCGGACGCGGAACTCAGCCAGGGCTCTGCTCATCTTGGTGGCAGCTGTGGGGTGGTCCTTGCCGTGAGCGATGACTTTGACCAACAGAGAGTCGTAGTGGGGCGAGATGATGGCCCCTTGGAAGGCAGAGGCGTTGTCCAGGCGGATGCCCATGCCCTCTCCACTCCGGAACACCTGACAGGGGGGAGCCCAGGTCAGCTGCTGGGGAAGCCAGCGGGTCCCACACGGGCTCCGGGGAGCCCCAACTCCAACCCATCAAGCTTTGCTCTGCTCTTTCCCCCAAACCCAGGTTGCACGCCTTCTGAGTCCCCCTCACTGCAGCAGGGGAGGGACAAAGGAGGAGAGGCCCCGCCCACCCCAAGGCTGTGGGCACAGCCTGGCAGAGCATGGAGGGGCCCTGGGCAGGAGGGGCCAGGTCTCACAGCCCTCCTGCCTGGAGCTCCGGCCCAGGTCCATTGTTCATTTCAGAAGCGGCGTGGGGCTTCATGGTGTGGCCGTGATCAGCCCACTACTGTGGATGCAGTAGATAAAGCAGAAGACCCTGCTCGCAGAGGGCATACACAGAAGTGCACAGCCTGGTGACAGGAACACTGTAGGACACTAAGCAGGGACAGGCGACAGGCAGGCTGACCAAGGAGTGCTATGGGTTTGTTCAGGGGTTTTAGTTGTTTGGCTTTTGGTGATGTGAGACGGGGTCTCACTGTGCAGCCCAGGCTGGAACATATGACCCTCCTGCCTCAGCCCCGCTAATGCCAGGCTTACAGGCGTGCACCACCATGCCTGGCTTGGTTTTGTTTGTAACATATGGGGTGATGGGGAAGGCCTCAGTATTGGGCTCACATTCCCTCCCTTCCTTCCTGAAGGGAAGGGTGGGAGAAAGAGCGAGAGGCAAAGAGGAAGGAGAAGAGGCCATGGAAGCAAGCGGTGTGAGCAGAGGCAGGTGCCCGCCCTGGGGAGGAGAGTGGAGGGAGGTGATGGACGGAGCTGGGGGCGGAGCTGGGGGCTGACACACACTCAGGCGAGTGCTCAGAAGGGAGGGGGGAAGCCAGAGCGGCTGGGGACACCCAGGCACCACGCTTCTGCTTCCAAGGGGCACAGGCCAGTGCTCAATACAGAGGAACTTGATAAAATATTGAAGAGTGGACACTCAGCTGTGAGCAGGAACTGTCAGCTAAAAATACTCTGCGGCGAGCACTCTGCGCCGGCAGCGGAGGTGGAGGTCAGGGAGGCGGCAGCCCACAGCCGGCAGCTGAACCCTAGTCTCGGGGGCTGCCCCTTCCTGGCCGAGGGCAGAGGAATCTGGTCCGTGGGGAAGCACTGGTCTGGCCTGCCCCACCTGCGGGCTCTGAGCCTTCCAGAGACAAATGCAGGCGGCGGCCAGTTCCCTGTGGATACCAGCCTGTGTTGCTCCTGGAACCCGGAGAGCAGCCAGCGTCCCCACCCCTCAAGCGCACGGTCTAGGGAGCCTGGCATCCGGCTCCTGCTTGTCCCTCCACCCACCCTCGGCCCCAGGGCTGGGGCCGACCCTGAGCTCCTGCTTGCTCTGCTGACCACAGGAGCAGGCCAAGGGGAGACTGGGGACACAGGAGGGGAACGGGATGGCCTCGGACCAATGCGCTGGGCTTCAGCACCGAGAGAGGGGTGGGGGAGGCAGGCGCAGACACAGAGGAAGGCGACCCCAGGCCCCACCTCTTGGGCTCCTCTGCCACTGCCCACTGTGGGACTCTCCCCTTCCCTCCATCCTGGAGCTGGGCTCGCTCACCCTCTGGGACCCCAGTGCTCTGCTCCTCTACCTCCACCCCAGGGTCCTGTCCTGCCAAGTGTCCCCAACCCCTGGTGATGGCAGGACCAAGGCCAGCAGCTCCAGCTCCATGGCAGAGGGCCTGGGCTTTCTGTCTGGAGAGCCGGCCCGTGCTCCACCCTGCCGGCCTGCCCCTCTCTCCTGCCTTTGCGCAGGGCAGCCTCTTCCCAGACCTTCTCCCCGTGCCCTTGGCCGGTGCTGGGCTCCCATAGGCTCCAGGCTGGGTTATTCCTGCCTGCCGGGCCCCTGGGAAAGGCAGCGAGAATCATCATACAGGTCGACAGGCATCACTCACCTCAATACGGCCAGTGTCGGGCTGGAAGCTACGTGCCGGGTCCTCGGTGGTGACCCGGCACTGGATGGCGCAACCGTTGATGCGGATATTTTCCTGCCGCAGGCCCAGGTCAGGTAGGCTCCTGCCCTCGGCCACATGGATCTGAGCGTGGACCAGGTCCACACTGTGGGAGGAGGGGCAGTGAGGCGGGGCAGCAGGGGGTGGCGTGCCCTCCTCCCAGCTAGGCAGCCCTGAGGCCCCAGAGCACAGGGAGAGACTGGGTCTGAACTAGACAGCGTGGCAGCGGAGGGGCTGTGGGAAGACGGGAATCCTGCTCCTCATGCTCCTGCCGCCGCCAGCCACTGTCCCATCCACTGCCTGCCTCGTCCCAGAGTCTGCAAGCTCCTGCCTCCCCCAAGCCTCCCTGGTGAAGCCTAGATTGACAGCTTCAAAAAGCTCTGGGTCACAGGCCAGGACCCACACTCTTGAAGCTGTAGGGGCTACACAGTGGGGGTGGAGAGGGAGTCAGTCTACAAAATGGGAACCATGGCAGGTGGGGAGCCCACATCATGGGCATGTTCGGGACGCTGCACCCCACTGGCTCTGGGGGAATTTCAGAGCCCAGGGCTCTCTGCATCGGCCCGGTTTTATAAGCCCAGCCTGATGGCTACGCTCCTAAGGACTGCAATGAATCCACGTGGAGAAGCTGTTAAGAAAAGAGCCCTCGAGGTTTTAAACGGATTGTCACTGAGGCTAGTGGGAAGCACTCTGCTGGCAGACTGTCCTCCATGTTCAGTTTCCCCTGCTACATTGCACAGAGTGACGATGGCCATTCCATGGCACCTCCTCCACAGGCCAGAGCCTAGGACTGTGCTCCTCTTGAGCTAGGCCCCCATGAGAATGTGGCTTCCCAGGGAGGAGGAGCTGGTGGACCAGAGAGGCTGGGGCCAACCCTAGCCCCACACAGCTCTGGTCCCTGGGGAACCTGAGCCCCCATCTGTCTGACACAAGCCTGGCTCGGGACCAAACAGAGCCTCTGTCCTGGACGGAGCAGGCCCAGGACGCCCGTCTCCAGCAGCAGGGTGAGGAAAGCCTTACAGAGCCAGAGCTGAAGGGCGGAGCGTCACCTTGACTCTAACCCTAACCTCGGAGGGCAAGGAGCAAAGGGCGCTCCACACACCTGCTGGGCAAAGGCGGCTGGCACTGGCACTGTCTTCAGATTTGGATGGGGCCAGGGGATGGGAAAGGAACTGGAATGTTCCATGATGAGGGAGGTGGACTGGCCCAAAGCCAAGGTTTAATACTTAAATGGCTTGAAACAATGAAAGCCATTTTAACTGTTTGCAGAATAGGGGGATTTTTTTAAGTGTCTGTAAACAAAGCTTGTGAGAGAATGGAGCAGTATACGCCCTCTAGAAAGCTGTGACGCAAGATATTACTTCTCCTTTGATCAGGTAATCCCACTAATGGCGCCTATCCTCAGACCTCTCCATAGACACAGCACAGATTGGGACACACAAATGTTAACAGACACCCTAAACTACAAAAGCCAGAAACAACCTAACTGCCTAATAAGGATAACACAGCTGATTTATGGCACACACTTTGTGGAACAATATGCAGCCAGTAAAAGTACTTAGAAAGAATAATGGCCTGGGGAATGCCTTCAACAAGTAGTAAATTTCAAAGTAGAATGAAAATTCTATATAAAATATCTCAACTGCATCAAACAACTTACAAAGTAAATAAAAATGGAAAGAAACAAAGCTGGGTATTTTGGTGCATGCCTGTAATCCTAGCACTCGGGAGGCTGAGGCAGGAGGATTTATGCAAGTTTGAGGGCAGCCTGGTCTATATAGCGAGTTCCAGGCCAGCCTAGGCTATCTAGTGAGACTCTGTCACAAAAAAAAAAAAAAAAAAAGGAAGGAAGGAAAGAAACACACATACAGACAAAGTGTTGTTAGCTGCCTTCAGGTCAGGTCCAACTCATAGCAACCCTATGGACAACAACAAAACCCTCCCCAACACTGTGCCATGCCTGGCACTATGTCAGTGCTTCTTTGCTATTCATAGGGTTTTCAACAGCTGATTATTTTTGGGGTGGGCTGCCAGGACCTTCTCCCAATCCTACAGCACCTGGTATTCCCAGCTGGGGTCTCCCATCCAAGTACTAACCAGGCCCAATCCTGCCTAGCTTTTGAGATCTAACAAGATGGGATGCCAGGAGACAATGGCTGCGGGCACAGATTAAGTAGGCATAGTGAATACTGCATAGCGCTGCTCGTGACCTCGAGCTGCCATCAGCATCCTGACACTGAGTGGGGCTCTGAATTGTTTCTACTGCTCCTTTGTATTAAATTTTATAATCACCATGTCATACTTTTATGATAATTTTAAAAAGTTAGGTCCCTAGATCCCTCGTTACTCTCTGACGAAGCGGAAGGCGCCCAAGCGATCATTGCCCCAAAAGCCACGAGGTGGAAGAGTCCCTCCCGGACCTGGCGTCCTGCCGTACTCAGTACTCACTCCGTGATCTCCTCGGTGACCGTGTGCTCCACCTGCAGGCGGGAGTTGACCTCGATGAAGTAGTGCTTGCCGTACTTGTCCACCAGGAACTCCACCGTGCCAGCATTCTCGTAGCCCACCTGCGGGGATGGCTAGTGAGTGGGGCACGGGCAGGGACGGGCACGCTTTGGGGGCTCCAAGCCAGCCTGTCAGGCTGCTTCCCGAACCCAATGGCCACGGCCACCCTGCCCATCAAATGGCGATGGCTGGGCAGCACTGAGGACCTGGACCATGTCCCTTGAGGCTCCACCCAGAGCTTGCGATGGCCACACCCGGCATGTCAGACCCAAGCCCTGGGCCTCCCAGCCCTGCTTCTCCCCCTGCCAAGGGGTTCCAGCAAGTCTCCTTCCACTCGCCCCTGCCAGCTCCTATGACCACAGTGTCCTTGCTCCGGTCATCACCTCAAGAGATGTCACTTGAGAGGAAACAGCTGATGATGGCTAACTCAGATTGCAACCCTACTTCCAGTTTTACTTCCGTTCCTTCCAGAACCACAAACCAGAGACGTCGGCTCCCTCGAACCTGCTGCGGGTTGACGCCAACCCCGAGGAAGCAGAGCGAGGCCGCAGTGAGGCTGCTCCTCCGGCGCCTGAACCCAAGCCCTGCAGGGGCCCTCAGAGCCCCGCCACTGCCGAGGCCTTGCTGCAGAATGTGGGCAGGTTACAGAACCGGCCACTGTCTGTGCCCCTGTGGGCCAGGCTGCCTGGGAGGTCAGGGAAGCAGCAGGGGTGCCAGGAGGAGGGAGGGCAGAACCACACCTGCCACAGTAGCCACACACCTGCCACAGTAGGGGCTTTGGGGCAGGGCCTTGCTGGGGGAGACGGCTCCCACCCCTGCCGGCCCCCCACCCGGGAACCCACTTCACCAGCGTTCCCAGGGGCAAAGCTGGCAGAGGGACTTCTGTGAGGAAATGGAGTGTGATGCAGGGGAGGCTAAGGGCAAGTGAGGAGGAAGCGCCTTGACCCTGGCAGAATCACAGAGTCGCGCTCCCTTCACTCCAGGGTGACTTGGTGAAATATAGAAGCCAGATCAGCCCGGGTTGTCTCCCTCCCTCTGTTGGCCATCCTGGACCCCCGGTGTGGCTCCTGCGCTGGGCACCTCTGCTGTCACACAGAGGATGGCGAGGACCCCACTTTTGCCCCCAGCCTCCAGGAGACTCCTATCCCCAGCCTGAGCCTGTCAGCCTGACCCCTGGTCACGAGGCCCTCGGGGCAGAACAGGCCCACAGGTTCCGGGAGCACAGCCCTCACCTGCTTCGCAAGTTTGACAGAGTCGCTGGTGAGGCGTGAGCGGAGCTGGGGGTCCAGGTGGGCGGCGGGGGCGATCTCCACCACCTTCTGGTGCCGCCGCTGGATGGAGCAGTCCCGCTCGTACAGGTGCAGGACATTCCCGTACTGGTCCCCTGGGCACAGGAAGCTGGGCTCAGCCTTGCTGGAGTCCAGGCACCTACCATGTGCTCCCACAGCCCCACCCGGGCCCGGGGGAAGCCAGCGGGGAGCTGGCGAGACCCACGGCTACCAGGTCCCCAGAGCTCCTTTCCTGAGTGCTGTCCCCTGGTAGGGCTCTCGGGGTACCCGACAGGCCCAGGGCTGTCGCAAAGGTCACCGCTGTAAACCAGAAAGGGCTGGGCTTTGCGGCCGCCCCTTGCTGCCCGGGAGGCCTCGACGTGCGCACTCACCCAGGATCTGCACCTCGATGTGGCGCGGCTTCTCGATGAACTTCTCCACGAACAGCGCCCCGTTCCCAAAGGCCGCCAGGGCTTCCGAGTAGGCCCGGGTGTAGTTCTCCTCCAGCTCCTGGAGGGCGGCCGGAGGAGCAGGCAGGGCCCTGGCTCCTGTGCCCTCTGCCGGACCCCTGCCCACGTCCCACAGCCCCATGGGGTCCTCCCCCAGCCCCCACGGGAGCTGCCACCCGGCCCTCGGGCCTCACCTCATAGCTGTGCACGACCCTCATGCCCCGGCCCCCGCCCCCGTAGGCGGCCTTGAAGATGATGGGAAAGCCGTAGGAGTTGGAGAACTCGTGGGCCTCGTGCAGAGAAGTGATGGGGGCATCCGTGCCGGGGACCACAGGGACACCTGTGGGATGCGGAAAGGGATCTCTAGTACGGGTGGATCCCCGCCTTGCTTGTCGGGGAAACAAAGTCCCACGGGCCCCACCCTGCCAGCCTCCGGGTGGAGCACCAAGTCACCTGCGGCGATGGCGATGGCCCGGGCCTCCACCTTGTCTCCCATCTTGCGGACCACCTCTGGGCTTGGGCCAATGAAGCGGACCCCGGCATCCTGGCAGGCCTGGGCGAAGTCTGCTCGCTCGGAGAGGAAGCCATAGCCGGGGTGCACAGCATCCACGTTGTTCTCCTGGGGGTGGCAGGGAGCCGGGGCCCTCAGTCCCCTCACGGACCTCCGCCAGCCTCCTCTTCCTCCCCTGCCTCCCTCTGGGCCACATCTACCCCTTGCCACCTCTCGCACACACTTGCTGCTGGTGACGCCAGGGCCCTCAGGCCGCCGGTGGCTCACCTTGGCCACCTTAATGATGTCTGGGATGTGCAGGTAGGCCTGCACGGGCGCCAGGCCGCGGCCGATGAGGTAGGCTTCGTCAGCCTTCTGCCGGTGCATCTGGCCGGTGTCCTGCTCGGAGTAGACAGCCACGGTGCGGATCCCCAGCTCCGTGCAGGCTCGGAACACGCGGATGGCAATCTCGCCTGGGGGCCACAGGACAAGAAGTTAGATTCCTGGGTCCTGAGAGAAGCAGAAAGCGGTGAGCGGGGCAGAGGCAAGGAGGAGGCCCCAGGCTCCTTGCCGGTGGCACTCACCTCTGTTGGCCACCATGACTTTCTTGATGGGCTTGTACTCCAGGCGCCGGACATTTGGGGAGGCAGCGGGGGCAGTGGAGGATCGGCGGATGCCCAGGAGCCTCAGGCCCCCCCGGACTGTTTGGAACTTCAGCATCTGGGGAGGGCGGTCAGAGTCCAGGTTAGAGCCATGCTGGCATCATGGTTCTCCCTAACTGTAGCAGGCCACAAGGAAGCCAGTGCCACCTGCCCCCTCCATGTGGCTGAGATGTGGAGAGAGAGCAAATCCAAGCCCTGTAGGACCCCAGCTCACCCTGAAATTCCAATATTCACTGCAGAGCTACAATACCACACTTCAAGCCCATAGTGCGGGGGGAGGCCCTGCGTGGGTACAACGTGCCCCTCGTCAGTGGCTGCCTGGGCAGGAGGACGTCCCCACCAACACCCACCACAGGTGTCCTTCCAGGTCCACTGCAAGGGTAACACAGGCTTCTTGCAGGAACCTGCTCTGGCAGGAAGAAGCCTCAGCTTAGTTGAAATGTGACAGCAGACAGAACCTCCTTTATACTAAAGGCTACTAAATAAATTATTAATAAAAACCACTGAAGGCAAGTGAAATATAGGTCAGCCACAAAAAGACAAACACCGAGGAGGTCCCCAGAGTGGTCAGACTCGTGGCATAGAGTCAGATGGTGGGGGCTGGGGCAGGGAGTGCAGGGATGGGAGTTAGTGTTTGACGGGGACGGACTTGCAGATCTGCAAGATGAAAGAGTTCTGTGGGTGATGGTGGTGACGGCCACACAACGTGGACGTACTTCACGCCACTGAATTGTGCACCAAAAATGGTTACGATGAGCTGGGTGTGCAGCATGCGCCTGTAACCCCAGCAACTCCAGGGGCCAAGGCAGGAGGGTTGCAGGTTTGGGATCAGAGGCAGCCTGTGCAGCTTAGCCAGACCTTGTCTCAAAATTTAAAAAAAAATAAAATATGAGGGGGTAAGAGGTGCGGCTCAATGGTAAAGTGCTCTCCTGGCACGTGTGAGGCCCTGGGTTCAACGCCAGTACTGAGGAAAAAAAGGTTAAGATGATAAATTGCATGTCATGTGTAATGTACAACAATAAAAGGGTTTTTATTGTTAATTAGCTGAGGACAATTTACATCCCAGAGTGCAGAGGCTTCGGAGCTTGCCACTCATTCTGCAAATTCAGGACCCCCAGACCCAGGTGAGCCTGAAAAGAAGGCTGCTCTGAGCTCTCCAGCTCCAATGGGACCCCCACCGAACCACGTGACTCAGTTCTCAGCAAAGTTTAAATGCTGACTCAGCCATTTTGTTTTAAAGAACGTACGAACAAACTCAATCAATAAATACTGCAAAAACCCTGGTGTCCCATGATGGCCAACAATGTGGAGAAAGGGGAACTACAGAGAGAACAGAAAGGAAAGAGAGGACGCAGGAAATGAGCCTTAGGAAGAAAAGAGGAGGAAGATGTGTGAAAAGAGGCAGGGGAGGACAGCCACCGGCCGACCCTGCCAGGCAGAGTTCGTGGCCCCGGGGCATGAACGTCCTGTGCTCATGTGCGGTGGAGCCAGCAAAGGAGAAAGGCAGAGAAAGAGATGCAAACAAGATTGTTTCCGATCACGAGGAGTGCCTTGGAAGGTAAGGAGCTGGTGAGGTTTTGTGAACAACCTGTGGTGACTGGGGCTGGAGGGTAAAGACCCCTCTCTGAGGAGGGGACACAGAAGCGGGGCCCTCAATGGGGAGAAAGAGGTGGCCACGGATAGAATGGTGGGGACAGCAATGTCAAGTCCTCAAGGGAACAAGCTGCACTTGGCGCTAAAGAAGGGTGGAGGGCCAGGACACCGAGGGCAAGGGGCCTGTGGTGTGAGGTATGGGAACAGTGCCTCTCCTAGGGTGTGGGCAGGGCTGCGGGGACAGGGTTAGGGAGAGACCTCTGTGGACCCCATGGCAGCAGGGACTGAAGAATGGTGCCCGTCAGGCTATGCGGAAGCTGAGGCGAGAGACACCTGGCCTCTCATGAGGGTGGGGGCCTTGAGGGCAGGGTGGGGTCAGGGAAATATGTGAGGGAACAAGGGTGAGGTCCGGACCCCTGGGAGGTCCGGACCAGAGGGAACCTGCACAAGTGGGTGGGCTGACTTTTCCCACCACAGGAAACCTAGGGAGAAACAGGCCAGGGGTGAGGGGGTGGTGCTCACAGAGGAGGAGGAAAATGTAGCCTCAGTGACTATGGATGGTGTGTGAAGACAGGGAGAAAACTTGCTAGAGAGGAAGCGGGCCCACCAATGTGGAGAGTATGGACCAAGAGGAAGAGCCAAGGAGGAGACAGAGGACCACCCACGAGTGAGGAGGAAAGCCGGCAGCCGAGGGCCAGGCACCAGGCAGGAGCAGGTGCTGTCAGCAGGGCAGGGCCAGCTATGAGCTCCAAGAGGCAGCCAAAGCTGGACCCATGGAGGACCCTGCATACGCCAGCTTGCAGGGCACCTGGGTCAAACCCATCGACTCAAACGTTGGGGGGGTCACCTTGATAGGCTCCAGGCACCTCATCTTTCTAAAACAGCAGGCAATAATAATACCTGTACCTTGTCCTTAGTGCAGCTGTCCCCCCTTACCTGGGGGCATATTCCAAGACCCCCAGTGAATGCCTGAAACCATGGACAGTACGGAATCTATATAAACGATGTTTTTTCCAATACAGACACAATTTATAAATTAGGCATACTAAGAGATTAACAATAAGTAATAATGAAACAGACCAATTATTAACAACATACTATAGTAAGTTATGTGAGTGTGATCTGTTTCCTATTGCACTGTAGAGCTTAGCAACCTCAGCATATGATTTTTCTCTCTTTCCTAACAGCCCAAGAGCTTTCACCTTTTCCCTAAGAAGAAGCACTTTATGGCTTCTCCCAGGCACATCTGAATTGCTAGCACTACTTTTGTGCTTTGGGGCCATTAATGTAAAATAAAGATTACCTGAAAACACGTACCATGACACCACTACAGTCAATCTGATAACCAAGATGGCTACTAAATGACCACCAAGCGGATAGAAAATACAGTGTGGATACACTGTACAAAGGGGTGATTCATGTCCTAGTGGGATGAAGCAGGATGGTGCAAGATTTTAACACACCAGAATAGCACATGATCTAAAACTTTTAACCTATTTATTTCTGGAATTTTCCATTTAGTATTTTTGGACCATGACTGGCCACATGTAACTGAATCCAAGTAAAGTGAAACTGTGGATGGGGGACCACTGTAATCATGATGTGCAGAAGCCAGGCAGACATGTCATTGACCTCATTGACCTGCACCAAACCAACATGGCATGCCTCTTGATGTGACCCGCCAAGAAGGACACAGCACTCCTGTGGGTCCTGCCTCAGATGCACAGCCTGGATCTAACAGAAAAACACAGGCAGACTCAGGTGAAGGGAAACCCCACAAATAGCTGGCTTGCTCTCCTCAAACATTCAAAGGCCACAAGAGGCAAAGACTTGAGAATGGTTTCAGATAAAAGAAGGCCAAAGAGACAACTAAGTGCACGTGTGAGCTGGATTGGACCCTGGACTCCTGTTGTTATCAAGGACACTGAGGGACAACTGACAAAGCTTAAGTAAGGTCTGTAGGTTAAACAACACTGTGTCGATACTCATTTCCTGATCGTGCTCACTAGACTGTGGTTATGAGAGACAATCTTCATGCTTAGGAGAAAATTCTGAAGTACTTAGGGGTTTAGGCATATCATGCCTGCAAATTATACTCAAATGGTTCAGGAGAAAACATGGGAATAACGAAGGAAGTACTAGTATTTGGGGAATTTGGGTAAGGGGTATATTTTGTAACTCTATGTTAAATCTCCCCCGTGTGTCTGGCAGGTTGTCGTGCCGTGGGGGCTTGCATGTTGCTGTGATGCTGAAGCTATGGCACCAGTATTTCAGATGCCAGCAGGGCCACCCATGGCAGATAGGTTTCAGCTGAGCTTTGAGACTGAGACAGACTAGGGAGAAGCACCTGGCAGTCCACTCCAGAAACAATTTGTCATTGAAAACCCTATGAACAGCAGACAAGCACTGTCAAATAGAGTGCTAGAAAATGAGCCCCCCAGGGAGATAGCATTCAAGAAACAATTGGGGAAGAGCTGTCTCCTCAAAGTACAGGAAACCTTAATGACGGGAATGGAGTAAAGCCCCGGGGAACTCCTTTTGCTGATGTGGCATGACTCAAAATAAGAAAAAACATAGTGGCTATAACAATGGGCTCAAACATAAAAAGATCATGTGCATGGCATAGTGTTGGGTAGTGTTTTGTTCTATTGTACTTAGGATCACTGAGTCAGATCCAATTGGACTACACCCAACAACAACAACATTAAATCTGAAGTCAATTCAAGATAACAAGTGAAACCCAAACCCATATCTGTTGCTGATCCTGTTGGAGGAACAGACCTTCAGGAGCACACAGACTAGTGTCCCTGCACAGGTGGGGCTAACTCAGGGTGGAAACAGGGCGCCCTTGGCTCCCAGGCCCTGCTTACAGTTCCGTGGGTACAGATGTCAGCACCACTGTCTCCCACTTACAGATCCCAGTAACCTCCTAACCCCGAGCTCCACTCTGTGCAAGTGATCAGAAGCCACCAGTTTAGAGGGGAACTGTTACCTTGCTGGGAGCAGGCAGTGCTGGCCAACTAAGACACACGCCATGGCGGAGTTTGGTGGTGCATGCCTATAATCTCAGCACTCAGGTGGCCCAGGCAGTAGAATCGAGGCCAGCCTGGTCTACATAGCGAGTTTAAGGCCAGCTGGGGTTGTATAGTGAAACTCTGCCTCAAAAATAAACAGCAACCAAAAAGACACACATCATATAGCAGGCATGGGGTGCAAATCTCACCCTTGTCCTGGGCACTGCATGCCCACACTGCTCAGAATTCAAAGCTGGCTGTGCTGGACGAGTCCAGACCACTGCACAGGGTGAAGTCAGAAATAGTCATAAGGGTCCTTTGTGATAAGCACGGTAATAAAATAGTCAACATAAGAGGCTTCCCACCTCCCCTCCAAACATCAAGGCATTGAAAAGAAAACAACATGATGCTGCTCTTGCCTACAAATGCACAGCAGCATCATAAAGGATAAGATTCAGTGCCAGTAGGGCCCACCAGGGAGACCTGCGGGCCCTGTCTTATTATCAGGGCAGCTTCACTGGAAGCCCTTCACAAATCTATCAAGAGCCTTTAAAGCACTGTGCCCCCGGCCTGGTTGTTACCATTCTAGGACTACAACGCAAGGAAATACTCTAAACTAGGAACCAAGATGCACGCATAAAGGTATTCAAAATAGTGTTATTTATGACCGCAAGTAACAAGAAGCCATTTAGAACTCTAGCACTCGGCCAGCACAGGGACGTCATGCAGCCAGTAACAGTAACGCACCAGCGCAGGTCTGAGGACATGAGAGAACGTACAGCCAGGAATACGAAAAGCAAGGGTGACAACTGGCAGGACCATGCTGGTAGGCCAGCCGCTCACTCCCATGTGCTTGGACGGAAGGTGGTTCCTCCTCCTTCTTTATGCTTTTCCATATTCCCCTATGAAAAACTCCCACATTTTCTCCATTGAGGATACATTATTTACAATCAGAAAAAATAAACAAATACAAGCCAGCTGTGGTGGCACAGGCCTGTAATCCCGGCACTCAGGAGGCGGAGGCAGGGAGATGGTGCGCTTGAGGAGAGCCTGGGTAAGTGGAGAGATCCTGTCTCAGAAAACCAAAACAAACAAATACGCAGAGAGGACACTGGACCTTTGCAGAGAGAGGCCAAGGAGAGTTCCCAAGGTTCCCTCCTGGTGAGAGGAGGCTGATGGGCGACCCTGGGGCAAGCCCGGCCCCTGTGCACACCTTCCTTCCGGCCTGCTGCCCCAGCTGGCCCTGGCCTGCCCACGGCGAGTAGCCTCACAGCAGAGAATGCCCCTGGGCTCTCAAGCCTCCGGGCAGGGCAGCTTCAGGCCATTTCCAGGCAGGCCCTTCCTGTCTCTGGCCGCCAGCTGGGTTTGTTCTCGCTGCCATGTGCGCCCTTACCCATAGTCTTGTGGGTGAACAGGCCGTTTTCACTGTCGACTCTCTCCTCCCCACTGCACACTCCTGGCTTCCTTTCCCAGATGGAGATTCTTTCGGATGTTGTGCCCGAAGGCCAATAGCCCTGGGACCCCCTGGAAAGCTGACCCCTGCCCTACAGCATGGCCACCAAGCATCTCCTGAGCTAAGAGACAGGAAAATGATGGTGGCCGGAACTGTTCATCCCTGGCCCTTTCACATACTTTTTGGCACATGATACCCTCGAATGTTCTTGATGGACTAGGGACTCCTTGCCAGTCCCACTTTACCAAGAACCCAAGGACCAGGCAGTGGGGGAGTGAAAGTCCCCCTCTGAGCCCTTGTGTAGAGGGCAGCAAAAGCAGCCTAAACTTGACACGTGCAAGACCCTGGGGTGTGGGAGCTCTGGGCTGGCAGCATGCTGCGCTGGCACTGATGTTTACAGATGACAAACAGTGATGTCCTTTAGCTGACATCAGAGCAGGGAAAGCGGGACAGACAGCAGCCCCCATCCCTGCAGGGCGCAGAGCAGGCAGCCCAGGCCAAGGGCAGCTGGCCAGGGCTCTCTTCCCCAGCTCTGGGGTTTGGCACATCTGAGGCCCTGTTTCCTCGTCTGTAAACTCGGCACCACTCCCCCAGCCTACACAGGTCTTCTTGGGGACAGACAGACAGTGCACTGGAAGCACCAGGCCTCAGGTGTCCAGTGCCTGCCACTGTCACTCTTCTCCACCCCCCTGGCCTGTCCTCCTTCCGGATGAATGCAGGGATGGAGAAGGAAGCCCGACTCCCCGCAGTCCTGCGTGGCGCACCCCAGCGGCCACTCTCACCCACCACCGAGCCAGGTGTGCACACAGCCCTCCTGCTGCCCTCCCTGTGCCCTCCATCCAGCCCGTCCGTCCATGCGGAGGCGTGGAACACACGGCAGAGACTGCTCAGCAGGCACCGGTGTGCCGCATGCTATCCACACTCAGAGCAAAGCAGCACGCCACACGCTCTCACCAAACGTGGACACACGCTCTCGCCAAACGTGGAAACCTACCGCAGGCCGCGCCTGTCCTGAGCAGCTACGCTGCGCCAGCCAAGCACCCTGGCCTTCAGCAATGGAGGGTGAGATGGAAAATTCACGGCCAGCCACTCCTCTGCCTGGGTCACTGGCCCCAGGATACAAAGTTCACTGGCCCCAGGCTGTGGGAGGCCTGGCCGATGGCCAAAGCTGACACGAGGATGAGAGTTGCCTCCTGAGGCTGTCACAGGCTGCTGGCTGCCTGGGGGTCGGGGGAGAGGCAGGGCGATGGGCCCGTACAGGGCACGGGCAGCCACAGCCCAGAGCCAGCTCCCTTGGCCCCCAGGGATGGGCAGGGTTATGAGGGAGGTGGACCAGGCAGGGAAGCAGCCGCAGACTTTTGTGATGGAGTGAGGACATGCTGCCACTTGAGGTGAAAGGCACAAAAATGTCAGCCAGCAGGCAGATGCCCCCTGAGCCCCACCTTGGGCATTAAAGGGGGCTCCCTGCCCCCAGCTTGTCTGAGACTAAGCCCTGGCATCCTGGTGTGACCGGCCTCTTTCTTCACAACGACCCTTTCCCAGAAGGCATTTCCAGATGTGGCCCTTCAGGGTGGCACTGCTCCAGGTGCTGGATTCCCCCTCACACCAGGCACAGGAGCAGCACAGGGCCAGGACTCAGGCCTCCCCACGGCCCACTGTGTGCCTTACTGTCCGTGGATGGTTAGCACCAAGTCCTCAAGGCTGACAGTCTGGCTGAGAATCTGCCTTAAAACTTGGAGGACCTCATTTATCAAAGCTGGTGGCTGGAGCCGGGTGCAGTGGCGCAAGCCTGTAACCCCAGCGGCTCCAGAGGTGGAGGCAGGGGATCGCAAGTTCAAGACCAGAGGCAGCCTGTGTAATTTAGCGAGACCCTATCTGAAAAAGTAAAAAAAAAAAAAAAAAAAAAAAATGGGCTGAGGGTACAGCTCAGTGGTCCAGCACTTGCAGAGCATGCAAGCACGAGGTGCTGGGTTAAACCCCCAATACCGCAAAAAAAAAAAAAAAAAAAAGGCCGGTGGCTGGGAAAGCCCGCATGCTGGGTCATACCTGCTGCTCCAGAGGCCTTTCCTACTCCCTCACACTGGGCTGAAAGCCTTCCAGAAGGCAGGCTGTGGTTAGGGACAAGGGGCTCTCCTCCCCAGGTAGGCGAGGCGCTCCTGAGCCTGCAGGCGCAATGACCAGCTCAGGGCACATGCCGTGGGGGACACCACGCCACCTTGCTTGCTGTTGGTGATACCTAAAGGCAAAACTCCTTGCGTGACTGCAGAGATGGCAATGGCAAGAGAAAAGCAGCCATCGCCTCCGAAGATGCTTCCCCGCTCTCCTCTCCAGAGAGCTGACGGCCTGGAGAGGCCCATTTGCTATTTTCTGCAAATGCCGGCTGACAGATCCCTTTCTTGGCCTCAGGTTGTGCATTAGAGACAGGGAAGTCAGATGGCTGCGACTGTCACTGGGGATGTGTAAATAACTCCTTGCAGGCAAGAGCGAGCCATGGTGAAGCAAGGAGTGTCTGGCACACCTGTTTCTCCCCGCCACCTCTCGGGATGGCTCTCAGAGCTTCCACCTCTTCCGGCTTCAGTTTCCTCTGCTGCCATTGCTCCGGGAACTCGGCACTCTCCCTTTCAGAAATGAAAATCACGAGGTTGGGAGGTGCCCACGATGAGGAGGTAAGGCGAAAGTCGTGACGTGATCGGCCCCAGGCCCGATGAGCTGCCCGTGTGGCTTCTACAGTGAACAGCAATCACCAAGCTCCACCCATGCGGTGGGGACTTGATGGCAAACGTGAACCCCAAGGGGCTCTGAGCCGCATGTGGAGTGTTTCACATGTACCAATCCACATAACCCTCACAAGTCCATCCCTTCCTTTTACAAATATAGAACCAAGCCGGGCACAGTGGCGCACACCTGTAATCCCAACGCCTTAGGAGACAGAGGCAGGAGGATCATGAGTTCAGGGCCAGAGGCAGCCTGCATAACTCAGCAAGAGTCTGGATCAAAAATAAAAAATAAAAAGTAAAAAATGGGCTAGGGGCTCAGCTCAGTGGTAGAGCAAAGTTATGTGTGAGGCCCTGGATTCAACCCCCAAATTCCACAAAAACTTAAAAATATGGAACCACATGCTATGGGATTAAATAACACACCCCAGACCACCAGTCATATTTGAGCCCAACCTTTATGCCTCCCTCCAGAGCAGGAGCTCTGATCTGTTAGGGATTACGGAATCTTCACCCAACTACAAAACAAAGTGGTGACTTTCATCAGAAGCACAGTGACAGGCACTTGGACACCAAAAATATCAAAAGCAGAAACCCCACCTGGGATAGAAGCTGCCTGAACTGGAGCGGGGCCAGCAGCCGCCCTCTGTGCTGCCCACCAGAGAGCCGGCCAACAGTACCGGTGGTCACGTGTCCCAGACAAGCAGGGCAGTTTCAACTTGCCCAATAAGTCACCAGAAGTCCCTGGAGACTCCATACCTCAGACCTCAACTACATCTCCCAGGCTGCCGCCTGCCAATGGAAACAGCACAACATTCAGTGTCAGGCCAGCTTTGCTCAGACAATGCGGCCACTTTACCAAGGACCCGGGCTCCCACTAGGAGCAGCCTGGCTGGGGGACAGGGCCGAGCAGACCCCTAAGAGCCACTGCAGCGAAGTGGCAGGCCCCACAATATTTCTTCTAGGACCCACTTCGCCTGTATCACGTCAGTCCTGAACATCTCTGCGTCCACGGGGCATCTCCTGCAGCCTCAGAGGCAGCTGCGGGGTGGGGGGAACAAGGAAGGGAAAGGCTAGGCCTGCTTGGGGCGCTGGCAGTGTGGGGGTTCTCAAAGACCACAGTCCCAAACACCCCTGCCATCTCAGGTGTGACAAGAAGAAAGTAGGGCTCAGCAGCTGGCCCGAGGAATCCCCAAGTTAGCCAGCAAAGCCCCATCTCCCTCCTACCAGCCCCCAGCCCCAGCACCCCACTCGGCCTACCCTGGCCAGCATGGACTGCTGCCAGCGATGCAGGCGAACCAGAAAGAGCCTTGGCAGAGGACTCTGCCCCGGCGGCAACAGCCTCTGATGAATGGGTTGTCCTCCCCAGGCTGCTCTACGCTGTCCTAACCCTGTCCGCTGGGCCCCCGGGGCTGGCAGCCAGCAGGGACAGATGAAAAGAGGACGTGCCCGGCTTTCAGGCTGCCACAACTGATATCAAAGTGCCGGCAAGAGGACAGGCTGAGGCTGAGATTTCTGGGTATTGGGAATGGAGGGGAGGGAGAGAGGAAAACCAAGGCAGAAAGGCACAGCACGAGGCTCCGGCTGGCACTCCAGCCACTGGTTTCTGGGCCTCAGAGCATGGGGGGCAGCTTGTTCCCTGAGGTAGCCTGGAGCCTGAGTAGAGCCAGGGCAGGGCTTTGGATCTATGCTGTGACACAGGGCACCTTGGAGGAAGCGGGCTAGGGAGGGCACATGAGTGTCTGGAGGGCCAAGAAGGAAGACCATGGGTCACTGCTGGCCGGGAGGCTGCTCCGGCCAGCCTCCGGAGAGATTGACAATTGCAGGGCCAACACTGCCCTCTGGTGCAAGGAGATGCCACTGCGGACCCCGGCCCTGGGTTCAGCCAGGGGGTCAGTGAAGGGCGGTGCTGCTTTTAGTATGGACACTGCACGGTCAGAGGGAGGCCTGGATAAGGCCACATGCCCTAATTTCTCCATGACCTTTAGGACTCAGTTCAGGAACCCCTTCCTGGACACCCCATCTCCCTCGGCACCTCCCATCCCCCACTGGGGCAACCATCTACCTTCAGTCAGTTTTGTCACTGTCCTTGCCAAACCCATTGTCCTTCTGCTTAGGGGGCTCTCCATGACATCATGTCTGCGACCTCAGAAAGGAGCACCTAATGTTAAAGCCACTGGCTGAGCCCTCTGTCTCCCTCACCAGATACTGCGAAGACCTCAGGCAGGATCCTTGGCCTATTTGTCTCCTACTGTCTTCCTAACATGGCAGAGTGCCTGGCACCAAAATTAATGTCTGGGGAATGAATGAATGAATGAATGAATGGGCAATGAATGAATACTACAGGTCACACAATTTGCAGAGCACTGTAAAGTCACTAAAACTCATGCAGACGCCAGGCATGGTGGCATACACAAGTAATCAATACACTTGGGAGGCAAAGGCAGGAGGATCATGAATGTGAGGCCCGCCGGGACCACAGAGTGAGTTTCAGGCTACACAGAAATACCATGAAGCGCTCAGATGAAGATGAGTAAGGCATGGCCCTTCCTAAGAGCAGCACACATAACCTACTGGGACCCACAAGTGTCCCTTCCACACAGAGGCCAAAGTGCTGCTGACAGGACATGGGGAGGTCAAAAGGGCAGGATCGGCAGAGAATGCCTGGCAGCCTGAGTGTTTGCCGCTTCCCAAAACTCACAGGTCGAAACCTCGACCTTGGACTTCCCGGCTCCAGACTGTTGTTTTTAAGCCGCTTGGTCTAAGGTATTTTGTTGAAGCAGCCCAAATGGAACCTGGAAAGCTGTGTTGCAGGGCGCAGTAAGGTGACGGGGTGGAGGGGCGCTGGAATCTCAATTCTAAACATGACTGGACGGTGCTTTGCAAGGAGCCAGATGCCAGACACAGCAGACATCTGTGCGTGGTCCTGGAAGCCACCGGACCTCCTCCCCTCCCGAGCTGGGGAGTCCTGGAGATCTGTTCCTCATTCATTTGCTCCTCTCCCCCATTTGAAGACAGTACACGATGGTCCCTGGCTGGATTATGAGGGGCTCTCAGAAGTCTGAGGACTTTGGGCCCTGGTGAGCTCAGGACAAGTGGGTTTCACCCAGTGTAGCAGAGAACCGTGTCCTCTAAGAAAGGTATGCTGAACTCCTAGCCCCAATACCTCCAAATGTGACCGTATTTGGAAATGAGGTCTTTACCAAGCTACTCAAGGGCAAAAGGGGTCATTAGGGTGGACCTTAACCCAATTTGCACAGTGTCTTTATACAAGGGGGAAATTTGGACACGGAGGCACACAGATTGTATGAAGGTAAGAGGAGAGCGCGGCCACATGACTTGAATGATGTGTCTACAAGCCCAGGAAAGCTGGCGTTGCCAGTAAAGACCAGGAGTTGGAAGAGACCAGGAAAGATGACCCCCCCAGCCTTCAGGAGGAAGGACAGGGCCCTGCTGGTACCTTGACTTAGGACTTCAGCCTCTAGACCTGTGTGGCAAAAATCTGTTGTCTTAAGCCACCCAGTGTTGGTTCTTTGTTTATGGCTGTCCTGGGAAAATAATGAAGCCAGATGCCCCAGAAGGTCAGCGCTATATGACCCTAAAGCCAGGGGCTGCGGCAATATCAAGATAGCACGAGCATCGCCTTCTCTCCTGTGCTCATCCTGTTGCAGGCTACAATGGTGGTGTAGCTATTTAGGACTGCGCTCAGCCAGGGAAGGCTGAGTGGGAGGCAACAGAAAGAAGTGATCGGTGACAAGCCAGCATGCACGGCCGCGCAGAGAGCCAGGCTGAGCCAGCAGGAAGGCCTCCCGAAGCAAGGACACCAGGGACTCACCTTAAAGGGCAAGGAGGAGGAAGGGTGCCCAAGGAAGTGGGCCAGGCAGAGGAGGACAAGAGGCAGCTCAGGTGGGGGGCAGCAGGAACAAACAGGCTGGCAAGTGGCCCGGTAAGGCAGGGAGCAAAGGTGCCGAGAGGAGCCCATGGCAGACACCTGGGCTCAAGGTTGGGAGCTCAAGTGCCCAGCAAGGAGCGTGAGCTGTACCCTTAGCATCAGGGGACACTATGGGAAAACCAGGCAGGGGAGAAACAGATTTGCAATCGGCAAGGACCACAATGGTTCTGAGGAAGTTGGATTGAGGAGGAAAGACTAGAGGTGAGAGACAAGTCAGAAAGATGTGGGGGGTTTTGGTGTTTTGTTTTGTTTTGTTTTGTTTTTACTTACTGAGACAGGCTCTCCCTAAGTTACGCAGACTGCCTCTCTCTGGTCTCAAACTTGCGATCCGCCTGCCTCCGCCTCCCGAGCCGCTGGGATTACAGGTGTGCGCCCCCATGCCTGGCTTCAGAAAGATGTTCTAATGCCAGCAAGAGGTAATGAGAGTCTGAGCCAGGGTGGGAGTCGGGGAAGAAAAGCAGGGACCGGACAGGAAGTCCTTGGCAGGCAAAATCAACAGTACTTACTAGAAGAGAGGCAGAGGCAGCAGGGAAGGGTGACTCTGGGTTTGTTTTAAGGTAAACAGTGGCTGACACTAAATCAAAGCCCACAGAAGCACATGGGGTGCAAAACAGTGAACACAATCCAAGAGATGGAGTGAACCGCCAGCTTCCAGCCACAGAGGAGAGAGAGCGGCTGCATGGAGTCTCATGTCCAGGGGGAGCTCCACTCGGGAGCAGATCAGGGAGTGGTCCCCAGAAGGGCATGGAAACGGTCACAGGCAGGACAGAGCCAGAGACCATAACACGAAGGGGCCAGGGCCAAGCCAGGGTGCTGCCACCAGAGCCCAGGGCTCAGGGCAGATGGACAGGCAGTGGCAAGGCAGCAGAGCTCTGACAAGCAAGGGAAAACCAGCCCCGGGTTCTGACCAGGGCTCCCTGGGGACCTGAGCAGTCTCAGTCTTAGCGGGTGGAGGGAAGGAGAGGACAGCGGTGAGCTGAAAAGTGAAGAAGTTCCTGCCTCAAACTCCCACAAACTTTGGATGAGAACTTTCAGAAAGTTTGGGAAAGAGATAGGCAGGGTGAGCTGGAGGGTGCTCGGACCATCAAGCTCTTTCTTTTTTGATGAAACACAAAATAGATTGAGTGAAATGTTAGGGATCAAATGCAAGGATTTACTTCTAGTCCCTTCTGAAATCCTTCTAAAACACCAGTAAGGGATCTTTTTAAAGAGCACAGCCACAAAGACAAAGATTGAGAAAACCAACAGCAGCAGACAACAGGGGTGAAGGAAACTCCGGACAATGGGAAGCACGCAGACTAGTGGTAAACCCCAAGGCAACGGAGAACCAAGGCACGGGGAAATCCCACCCAGCAAGCAACTCGGAGCCAAAGACACCTGGGGAGTCCAGAACTTTGAGGCCAGTGCCCCGGAAGTGGGAGTGATGGGCAGGGCTGCAAAACAGAGTCAGGTTAAATTTAAAGGAGTCAGACCCCCGCAGGTGCCCCTCCCATCTACACAGCCCGGTCTCCAGTGGAACAACAGCACCAGCAAACACCTGCGGCCGCTGGATATGCCTGTGCGGTTCTGAGCGTGCCCTGCAATCCCCTGCTCACTCTTCAGAACAGCCCGGGTGCCCGAGTCACCTGCTGCGCCCAGGTCTAAAGCTGCAGTAATGGATACTAGGGCAGGACAGGTGGAGTTGGGTGCCTGAGGCCTGCTGCCAGGATGTGTCAGTGCCAGGGTAGATGACCCAGTCATCGGGATCCAGGGCCCTGCTCTTGACTGCCACACAACGGTGCTTTCAGAAGACAAGAGTCCTGGTCCCTGGACCGGCTCCAGACCCCATCACCAGACCATGCCCAGGGAATGAGTGGCAAGCCCACAGAAAGAGATAGTAACCCCTCAGCACCACAGAGCAGTGAGCATGCTCCCAGAGAGCAAGCCAGAGGACTTCTCCAGGAAGCGGCTGTGGTTGGAATCATGGGTATCCCCCAAAGGCCTATGTGCTGAAGGCTGGACCTTTGGGAGGAGGTGGATCTGTGAGGAGCTGAGGCCTCTGGGGTGGTCTTTAGGTCACTGGGGTGTGTCCTTGAAGGGAGGCGACCTGGCCTCCCTCCCTCTCTCTGTTTCCCCTCCTGGCCATGAGGTTAGTACTTTTGCTTTGCCACACACTCGCCCCACAATGGGCTGCCTCACCACGGGCCCAAAAGAAGCAGAGCCGACCAACTTCCGGAAGGGTGAGCCAAACTAAACCTCTTTTCTTTATAAGTTGTTTACCTCAGGCATTTGTTATAGTGACAGAAAGCTCACTACCACAGAAACAAACCAGCCCAGGACATAAGTCCTGTAGCTCCAGACACTGGGTAGCCTGCCCAAGGTAAGTGGGCCTGCCGTCTCGTCTCCTCTCTGGTCGGAGGACCACTGCCTGCAGGCTCCACGTGCCAGACTTCCAAATGGGCATTGGGGTAGAAGTCCTCAGTACAAGTGGTCAGCCAAACACCACAGCTGGTTGAGGAAATCACCAAAACAAACTGGGATTTAAAAAAAAAAAATGGGGGGAACCTCTGAAGAGAAAAGAAGTATGGAGAGCAAACACTTAGAAAAGCTATAATTAATCTCCTCCAAGAAATAAGAAAAGCTATTGCATCCATTAAGTAAGAGGCGGCAGTTATTTTAAAAAGGCAACAAGAGAGAGCTCTAGGAAATTAAAAATAGTTTCAGAAAATTTTGAACATAACAAATAGAAGAATTGTAAGAAAGTACGGGACATCGCCCCAAAGAATAAGCTATGGAAAACAGGAGAAAGGGTGAGAAAACAGCCTCAATGCGGAGAGTCCGACACTCAGCTCCCAGGAAACCACAGGGAGGGGACCTGTCCCCAGCAGTCCTGGAGACCTGAAAGACCTCCATTTCCTGCTGAAAGGGCTGTGCGGCTCGAGCCCAGTATGACGCCGAACATCTCAGCTAGGAAGAGAAGATCGGGAGGGATCCTGTAAGCTTCCTATGTTTAGTTCCTTATGGCTACAGTGGGGCTGGGGTTTAGCTCAGTTGGTAGAGTGCTGCTCTGTGCTCTCTGAGACCCTGAGTTCAATCCCCAGCACCGCAAAAATGGGCAAAGGATCTGGGCGTCCACTCCCAAAATAATCCCGAAATAACCAGCCATTGCAAATCTTATGAATAGCATCGGGAAGCACTGACATAGTGCCGGGCATGGCACAGGGTCGAGAAGTGTTTCATTCTGTTATACATAAAATCGCTATCAGTTGGACCCAACTCGAAGACATATGGCCACAGTACCAAATCACCACGAACTTGGTGACTGAAAACAACAGACATAGATCCTCTTTCAGTTTTGGAGGCCAACAGTTCAACATCAGTTTTAGCGGATTTAAATCCAGATGGGAGCAAGGCTGTGCTCCCTCCCAAGTCCCTGTGGAAAATACCATCCTCACTCCCCCAGCTTTTAGTGGCAGTTGGGACTCTGTGGCTTGTGGCCACATCAATTCAACCTCTGCCTCTGCCTCCATATCACCTTCTCAGTGTACTTTACTGTCTGCTAAGGATACTTGTGATGGCATTTTGGGCCGGCCTGGATAATCCTGGGTAATCTTGCCATGTCAGCCCTCTCACGTAGGCAGGGAGCCTTCTTCTTGTAAGGTAATATTTAGATTAGGACATCGATATCCTTAGGGGCATCTTCAGCCTACTGCGTTTCTGAGCAGGAGGAGATGCGTACAATGTATTCGGCAGGGACGCCGAAGCCACAGCTGCTGGAGCCATGTCTCCAGACTTCCGTGGGAAGGGCTTTCCAACCTGGAGCTCTCTGCCGGTCACCTGGGAAGTGCAAGTATTCTCAGACATGCCTGGCCCCGGAAGCTCACCCTTCCTCGAGCCGGGGTGTCCAGGAAACTCAGGATGGGCACTAACAAAACAAAGGTGCAAAGAAGCCAAGGAGGAGGCAGAGGTGGAGTGCAGACCCCTGGCAGCCCGCACAGAAGCAGCAGGCAGATGGTGCTCCCCGGGTGGGGCCTGAACGGCCAGGTGCACTGTATGTGCGCACGTGTGTACACGTGCGTGTGCATGCGCACGTACCACAGCGGGTCTGCAGAACCACCCTGCAGCCCTATGAGGTCTCAGACTCCAAAGACTCCAAGAGCTGGGGATTCCCATAGGGGTGGCTGTTAAATACTACAAAGGCAAATTCCCAGTGATCTGGAAGTATGGCGAAGAGACAACATAGTTTGTTTACTCGGGGATGAAGGAACAAGGCGAATGTCAACTCTAGGAAGATGAGAAGTTAAACAAGAAAACACCACCACAACATCCGCTCCATTCTTTTCAGGTGTGACTATCTACTTGATTTGAATGATGTAAAATTTGAGAT
>VMDO01002517.1:109333-149144 GCA_007922755.1 Pedetes capensis
GGTTAGTACCTGGATGGGAGACCACCTGGGAACACCAGAAGCTGTAGGCTTGGGAGAAGGACCTGGCAACCCCCTCCCAAAAATCAATCTGCCATTGAAAACCCTATGAACAGCAGAGAAGCACTGACAATAGTGTTTCCCCTGTTGTACAGAGGGTCGCTATGAGTCAGATACCGACTCGACGGCACCTAACAACAACCTAACAAAATTTGAGAACGTAGTCAAACACGGACAGCTACTCGACCATGCTGGGACACTGGAGGGGCGGGAAGGGGGCTATGCCTGGGGTCAGGGGCAGTAAAAATGACTGACTCTTCCCCAAAAGGAGATCAGTGAACAGGATGGAGTGTGACACAGAACGGGAGGTAAAGAAAGGGCTGACTGGAGAGACCGGCCAGGGAAGGAGCTGGGGCCCGCACACTGACACTCAGAAGTGTGACAAAAAAGATTAAATGTAACAAAACAGGAAAGCACAGTCCACAAATGGTAGGAGTTTCCTTGTGGCTCTTTCTAATTCCATTCTTGGGCTGCCATTGCTCTTCTCGCCAGGGGTACCCACAATCCAGAGGTGTGGGCGTGCCTCCCAGTGATGTACATGTGCACCCCTAACCACTGATGTGTGTGTGTTAGTTATTTTGTTCATGAATGACACAGCCATTTTTAACTCATTTCTTTTTCAATCTAATACTCAAAATCTACTCACATTGGTAAACATAGATTGAGTTCATTCAGTTTAATTTTTGTCATGTTTTTTACATTTTTTGATCTTTTTAAAAAAATTTTTTTGTGTGTGGTACAGTGCTAGGGATCAAACTCAGAGCCTCACATATGCAAGATATGTGCTCCACCCCTGAGCTACACATCCTGCTTTTTTTTTTTCTTTCATTTTGGAGTTAATCTGAATGGCTGTATAGTGTTATAACACCACAGCTTAGTCATGCCAAAATGAGGGGCTACTGTTGACTGAATGTTTCTGTCCCTCCTCCCACATTCATAGGTGGAGATCCTAACCCCCAACATGATGATGTTAGGTGAGGCCTCTGGGAAGTGATAAGGTGATAAGAGTGCGGTTAATGCCCATATAGAAGAGATTCCAGGGATTTCCCTCATACCTCTCACCCCTGTGAGGGCACAGTGATCGATGAATCAGGAAGTGGGCCCTGATTAGACAGCTTGATCTTGGAGTTCCCAGCCTCTAGAAAGGTGAGAATTTTCCTATTGCTTCTAAACCACTCAGTCTATGGTATTGTATTCTAGCAGCCCGAATGGAAGAACACAGTGCTAATAAATTATTTCCTTTTTTTTTTTTTTTTTCAGCTATGAAGAACCACATTGTACAGAATGGAAAAAGTGTGATTGTTAAAGTTGGGCAACAGTTACATGGAGTTCATTGTACTATTTGTTCAATTTTTGTATATGATTGAAAGTAGCTATAAGAAAAAGTCAATTAAAATGTTAAAAACAAACTGGGCATGGTGCTGAATGCCTGCAATCCTAGCACTCAGGAGGCTGAGGCAGGAGGATCACAAGTTTGAGGGCAACCTGGGCTACACAGTGAGTTCCAAGATAGCCTGGGCTATTTAGTGAGACCCTGTCTCAAAAACCCAGGAAGAGCTGGGTGTGGTAGCGCAAGCTTATAATCCTAGCGGCTTGGGAGGCGGAGGCAGAAGGATCACAAGTTTGAGACCAGAAGCAGTCTGCATAACTTACTCTGTCTCAAAAAGTAAAAAAAAAAAAAAAGGCTGGGGGCGCAGCTCAGTGATCCAGCACTTGTAGAGCATGCAGGTGCAAGGCCCTGGGTTCAATCCCCAGTACCAGAAAAAACAAAAACAAACAAACAAACAAACAAACAAAAAACCAGGAAGAAGAAGGAGGAGGAGGAGGTGGTGGTGGTGGTGGCAGCGGCAGTTGTGGCAGCGGCGGCAGTGGTGGCAGTGACAGCGGTGTCGGCAGCAGAGGAGGTGGAGGAGGAGGAGGTGAAGAAGAAGAAGAAGAAGAAGAAGAAGAAGAAGAAGAAGAACAACAACAACAACAACAACAACAACAACAACAACAACAACAACGCTGACTCCATATAAAAGATGCGCAAGAAATCCGGGTGCAGTGATGAATGCTGTAATTACAGCTACTTGAGAAGCTGAGGCACATAGTGAGTTCAGGCCCAGTGTGGGCAACTTAAGAAGATCTTGTCTCAAAATTTAAAACAACAACAACAACAACAACAAAAAGTGTTTACAGAGCTGGGGATGTAGCTTAGTGATAAGAGTGGTTACCTACCATATGTAAGGTCCTGAGTTCAATCCCCAGTACTGAAAAAAAAAAAAAAGTGCAAGAATTTCTCTAAGACAAAGACATACAATCGGAATTGTTTTATCAGACAATAGGCACTGTTTTGTTGCTGCTGTTGTTTTGTTTTTATTACACATTTTAATGTTACTATTGCCAAACAACTCTCCAAAGTAGTTGTCCTAACAATTGGTACAGCCACTGAGGTACAACAGGACTTCTACTTTCCCACATCATTACCAGTTCTTACATTGTCATTGACTTTGGTTTTTGTCAATCTTGTAGAAATACAATGATATTTTGTTTTAATTTTCAGTTCCATGATTATTAATGACATGATTATGGTCATATTTTTAGGTTTTCTCTTTTGAAATTGCCTGTTCATATCACTTGCCCATTTTTCTACTGGCCTGGCTTTTTTTTTTTTGGTGTGTGTGTGTGTGGTATTGGAGATTGAACCCAAGGCCTCACACTTGCATACTTTGCAAGTGCTAGACCACTGAGCTGCACCCCCAGCCCATTTTTTTACTTTCTGAGATATGGTCTCGATAAATTACATAGACTGCCTCTGGTCTGGAACTTGCGATCCTCCTGCCTCTGCCTTCCAGGTCGCTGGGATTACATGCATGCACCACCACCCCAGGCTCGACCTGGTTGTCTTTTTCTAACCAAGTGGTAATAAATCTTTATGTGTACTATGAATCCATTCTCCACTACGTGGTAGACACTCTTCTGCATGGAGGATGTTTAGCAAGTGTTAGGAAGAGGAAAGGAAAAGAGGTGTGAGAAAAGGAAAGGGTGAAGGAGAGAGGGGATAACGGAGCAAGTCCAGGCAAGAGGCTCCATGCTCAGGTGAAAGATTGGCCTTGAACTGGGTGAAGCAAACCTCCTCCCTTGACACAAAGCACCTAGGTTTCCTGAGACAGTCCCACTGTAAAACATCCCAGTGTCTGGCCTGTGAAGGCCTGGAAGGGCTGGCAGCTTTCCACTCTGACTCGCCCAGGCCGAGAAGCACATACACCACCTTCCAGAAGGCACAGCCAGAAGAGCAGAGAAATAGCCTGAGGTAGATACATGTTGCAGATGGCCCGACTTCCTGCTGACATCCAAGCTACCTGTCACCACAGCTGCTCCAAGAGCTCAGAATAACGAGGTCAAGCTATGACAGAGATGAATCTTTGAGAAAAATGTCTAGCCAGTCCAATCACCAAAAGATGCAGATTAGAAAAACCAGTGGCATTTCCCTCTTAGGGAGTTTAAAAGAACTTAAGTTTTCTGAATGAGTGGGTTTAGGTCAAATGATCCTTCTGGAAGAGCAAAATGTTAGGCTGATTGTAGAAGCGAGTTCTTACATTTCTGCTGTGATTATCTAATCTTGGTGAAAGGACACAAGCAGTTTTCAATCTGTATTCTGGTATATTCCTACAGAATACTGTTTTAATATTCTTTCTTGAGAGGAAAAGAGCAAAAGTTAGACACAGTTGAGGTTTAAACATTAAGTATGTTCGAGTTTAAACTCTACCAGGAATCAGAGGTTTATAGCCCTCAGCACAACCAGGCCCGAGCACAGACAGCAGCAGGGCTATGGCTTTCCCCTGCCCCCACCCAATTCTTCCCAGTCAAGAAAAAGCTGCCCAGTCAACGGTTACCAGAGTCAGTAAATTAAAATACAAACCACTTGGTTAAAATCGGAATTTCAGGCAAACAGGAAAAAAAATTAAATATAAATATATTCCATATACTATTTGGAGCACATTTATACTACAGAATTATTTGGTGCTAGCTGGGCACAGTGGCGCACGCCTGTAATCCCAGCGGCTCGGGAGGCTGAGGCAGAAGGATCACAAGTTCAAGACCAGAGGCAGTCTGTGTAATTTATCGAGACCCTGTCTCAAAAATGTAAGAAAATGGGCTGGGGGTCGCAGCTCAGTGGTCCAGCACTTGCAGAGCATGCAAGCATGAGGCCCAGGGTTCAATCCCCAGTACTGCAAAAAAAAAAAAAAAAAAAAAAAAAAAAATTTGGTGCTGATTGAAAATTCAAATTTAACTAGACTGTATTTTGCCCAGCATCCATAATGAGCCAGGAGAATGGATGCCCTGAGGGGCCTTAAGAGAAAAGAACTAGATGAAAACAATTCCCAGCTGTTGATAGAAAAGGACAGGGAAAACCCAGTGCTTAAGACCTCAGGAGTCAGACTTTGGGGGTTCAGTTCAGCTCTACAGATTCTGGGCAAGTCACTTCAGCTCTGGGCCTCAATTTCTTCCCCTATAAAACCAGAGATAACCATAATAACCATTTTCTCATGCCTCAGAGGGTTAGTATGAAGATCAAATGAGTCAAGGCATGTAAAGTGCTTAGCCAGTGCCTGGCACCTCATTGGCCTTGACTATAAATGGTGCCTTTTCGTATTCAGAGCAGTATTTAGTATTAATGCTAGATCTGCAGCTACCGCAGAGGAGGGCTTGGGAGGGGGCAGGGAAGAAGAAAAAGGCAGCAGAGGCCTGCTGGAGGGGCTGCGGCTGCTGAAACGTAATACCTGTCTACTGACATGATGCTCAGAACAAGTCAGACCACCCCAAAGATGAGCCACATGGAATCAGCAAGGACCCACCAGGAGTCACCTGCCTTGGTCCAGCTCATTCCCACTGGCCACCTGAACTGTGCAGATTCTCTAGCTCCATGTTCCATGCTATCAAGTGGGGAGCCTGAAACTGGCCATGGTTAGAATATTTATTCCACAGAGATTGGCAAAGCCTACGACCAGGGCCCTTTCCTCACCCCCTTGAGTCACTGCCGCCAGAATCCCCAGATCCTGACATGCCTATCCCCAAGACCCAGAGACAGGAAGCACAGGGCTGGTGAACAGAGCCCCTCTCTGCTTTGCCTTTAGCTACAGAACCCAAAGAAGCTCCTTTCTCCTTTTGAAGGGTGTGGTGCACAGAGGGTTTAATTCTGTCAGGATGTGGGGAAGAGCTCAGGCAGAAAGGAACAGGCATGTCGATGTCTTAGCGTACTTGGAAAGCCACTGGCAGCACTAATTAACCTATAAGCACTGCAAAACAAAAATGCCTTTGATTTTTATTTATTTATTATTTGATGCTTTTAACAACCTGGAAATTAATCTTCCGTCTTCTAGGGACAGGTTTTCTTGTTCCTATCCTCAACACCTACCTCCCTCCTCCTCTCTCAAACATCAGATTTTGCCAAGTTGAAGTATGAGAGTTTAAAACCGTCGCTTTTTGAAGTGCATGCCAGTCTTTTCCACAACAGAACTTAGGCCTTCCCACCCCTCCCCACCCCCTGCCCCAAAACAGTGCAAGCACAAAACCAAGCCCAGCACCTCCCCTGTCTTCCCCACCACCGTCACCCCAGGAACCAAGCCTGGGGGCCATTCAGCTCTTCCCTCTCCTCGCCCATCATCTACTCAAAAATCCTACAAGTTTCACCTCTTAAATCCCTCACATCCTTCCCTCCTTCCACTAAACTACCCTGAATTGTCCTCTCCCAGCTACATGAGCTATTGTAAAAGCCTTCTGTCACCGCGGCTGAGTCACCTGTGTACATGACATTCGACTGACAATTCTGGGCCATGCCCAGGATCACTGCACCCTCCTTCCCAGCCTTGTCTCTCCCCATTCCCCAGCCTCCTGGATCCTATTGGTCCAGCCTACATGCCTCCTCTTCGCTCCCAAATGGTCTGAGTACCTCCTCCCTACCCTCAGAGTGCTGTCCACCCAGACAGTCAGACAGTCGGTACCTGGAACCTTCCTGCTGCGTGAATCCTGCTCAAGGCTAAGTTATGCATGGAATGTATCTCCCTCTGGAAGGCCTGCCATAACTTCAGTAAGAAGTTGTGGGTTGTTTTTTTTTTTTTTTAAAGAGATAGGGTCTCACCCTGTGATCCAAGGTGGCCTCCAACTGGAGATGTTCCTGCCTTAGCCTCCTTAATGGTAGGATTAAAGTCAGGTGCCACCATGCCTGGCAGGCACTCTTCTTAAAGATGTAAACCCCAAGGACAGAGCTGCCAGGAAAGGCAACAACAATGTAACTGGAGAACAGCTCAGGCTGACTGACTTGGCATCCCTGAACTGGCAACAGGGAAGGTAACTTAGCTGATTTCCACTACCCACCAGGTGTCCACCACTGAGTCCTCAAACAGCCAAGGAATTGCAGCTCCAGGTCCCCCAAAAGGGTGTAGATGGGCTGATGTGTATGATAGGATTGGAGCGAAAGTTTCTGAAAAGCAGTTAGATCCTTGTACTCCACACCTCATCTTGTGGGCACACCCTCTCCCGCTCTGGAAGAAGAGAAGTTTACCCTCTAGAGAGGGTAAAAATGGGCTCTCTGGACTGGAGTGTGCAAGGCATTTTGGAGGGCCTGGAGATCTTGCCAAGAGTGGGGGAGGGAGGATAAGTAACCATGCATGCCACGCCCCCCCCAACTCTGCTCCCAGGACACCAGCAAGGGAGGAGGAAAGACTTCACAAAGTGGACACAGGTTCCCCAACAAAGAGCCCACCCATGTCACCTGCTGTGAGAAGGATCCCCACATGCTCTGGACTCACAGGCAGCTTTTGAGACCTCTACTTCTGAGCATGAGCAGGCATCCCGAGACTACGGGGTGGATTCATTCAGAGGATAAAGACCAAACGAAAGCCAAAGAGCAAGGCGATGTGGAGGAAACCAACTACGCAGGGAGAAGAAAATTTACTAAAACAAACGTGACATTAGCATCTTCAGAGAAATAAGAAAACATTATATCCCTTAAACAACAGGATGCTATCCACATATTTTTAAAGACCCATTAAGAAAGAAAGAAAGAAAGAAAGAAAGAAAGAAAGAAAGAAAGAAAGAGAGAAAGAATCTTAGAGGTTAAAAATATAATAGGAAAAACAACAACAACAAAACAATAAAAGGGGTGGAAAATGAAAAGAAATCTAGAAGCAGAAGCAAAGTGACAAAGAGATAGAACACCGGGAAGAAAGAAAACAAATTAAAGGGTCAGTTCAAGAGATCCAAAAGCTAAATCATTGGACTTTCAGACAGAGGAAACAGTGAAAAACAAAGAAATGAAAGAATTCAGGGAACTCCTAGGGTAGCACATGGAAGGACCTGTTGAGAGCCTCGCAGATCCAACCTCCATCAAGATGTGTTCAGAAATTTCATATCCTGTAAGCTGTCAAAAAAGGTGGGGCAGGAGGGGAGCCATGAAGACTCAGAAACCACAAAGGTTTTTGATTTCTCAGCAATTTGAGAAGTTCAAAAAGTACAAAGCAATTCTTCAAACTTGTCAAGAAAAAATGATTTACAACCTGAAATTCCCTGTCGGGCAAAACTATCGGTCATGTATAAAGGCAAAATTAAGACAGAGTGCTCTGGGCATGGTGCACATCTGTACTCTTAGCACTCAGAGGGCTGAGCAGGAAGATCAAGAGTTCACAGCCTGCTGGGCTACATAGTGGGATCTTGTCTGTCTGTGTCTGTCTGTCTGTCTGTCTGTCTGTCTGTCTCTCTCTCTCTCTCTCTCTCTCTCTCTCTCTTTCTTTCTTTCTTTTAAGAGGAGGAGGGGAGAAGGGCTAAGCACTCTTCCCAAGAAGCTGCTGTGAATGGACTCCATTCAAACAAAGGAGTAGGAGGCATAGGGCATCAGACAGTGGCTCTGCCAGGAGAAAGACGGAGGGACCCTGGGGGAGCTGGCCTGGGTAACAATGGTGTGCAGGGGGTCAAGGGTGCCACCTCCCCTCCAGGAGGACTGGGAGACCCCTAATGGTCATAACCTCTGGTAGAGCCTGACTGTGAAATGCAGAAGTAGCATCCATGATAACAACTGGAGCCTGGGCTGCACTTCTAACCCAACCTGGGCATGAAGCCTGCTGGTCTCCACAGACCACACCACCAAAGACCTCAAGATCTGCCCATATGAAAGGGGTCGTCCTACAGACACACATACGTTCAACACAGGAAGAATGTTTCTGGAATGAGACTTCAGGAGCTGGGAACACGTGTAGCCTTTTGAATTTGCATCATGCACTTAATTACTAAAAAAAAAATGTAAAATACAATACATGAAAAGCCTATCTTCCCACTCTGTAAGGCCCCACTGCATAACCCCTTCCCTCAGGAAGCATTCCCTGGCTCCCTAAACTTGGCCAAAGAATGGCCCAGCATCCTCTTTCTGGCCTCCTTCTCCCTGGGCTCCGGTTAGTGAATGTAGGTCATATGCCTGGCCTAGAGTTCTCTGCAGGCAGAGGCAGTGGTCCACCCTTATCTGTGATTGGCTTTTCCATGGTTTCAGTTACCTGTGGTTAACTGAAACAATTCCTAAATTTTAAATTGTGTAAACTGGGTGTGATGGTGCAAACTTGTAATCCCAGAACTCAGGAGGCTGAGGCAGGAGGACTCTTTCTCAAAACAATAACAATCAATCAGCCTATCGTGTGCCATTCTAAATAGCATGATTGGCTCTCTCTCACACTCCAGCTTGGTCCCAGGCGAGACATGAATCATCCCTTTGTCTAGCGAATCCATGCTATATACACTACTCCCCCCACCATTTAGCTGTCTCGGTCATCAGCTTGACTGTCCGTGTACCCCAGTCTCTGTGTTCAAGTAACCCTCATTTTACCTAACAATGGCACCAAGTACAAGAGTGGTACGGCTGCATCCAACATGCCAAACAGAAGCCATAAAAATGCCTTCTCACAGTGAAAAGGTGAAAGTCCTTGACTTCGTGAGGAAAGGAAAAAAATCGGATGCTGAGATTACTAAGCTCTTTGGCAAGAAAGACTCTTCTATTTGTGAAACTGTGAAGAAGG
Source organism: Pedetes capensis (assembly GCA_007922755.1). Classification (NCBI taxonomy): domain Eukaryota; kingdom Metazoa; phylum Chordata; class Mammalia; order Rodentia; family Pedetidae; genus Pedetes; species Pedetes capensis. Next base: position 118,435 of record VMDO01002517.1, read on the forward strand.
AAAAAAGAAATTCATGCTAGTTTTGCTGTTGCACCTCAAACTACAAAATGAGGGCCACAGCGCATAAGTGCTTAGTCACTGACCTCACTTCACCTCATCACACAGGCCTCAAGGCATCTTGCGCCAGCATGAAGAATCGTGTGAGTACAGTACAGGAAGATATTCTGAGAGCGAGGCCACACTCACATAACTTCTATTACAGTATGTTGTTATGCTTGTTCTATTTTATTCTTTTGCACTGTTAATCTCTTACTGTGCCTAATTTATACATTCAACTTTAGCACAGATCTGTATGTACAGGCGTGGTGGTGCATGCCTGTAATCCCAGCACGTGGGAGGCTGAGGCAGGAGTATCATAAGTTCCAGGCCACCCTGGGCTAAAGAGCCAGGCCTTGTCTCAAAAAATGATCAAATAGGCGGGCGCGGTGCAGCACGCCTTTAATCCCAGCGGCTCGGGAGGCAGAGGCAGGAGGATCACAAGTTCGAGACCGGAGGCAGACAGCGTAATTTAGCAAGACCCTGTCTCAAAACACTAAAAAATGGGCTGGGGGCGCAGCTCAGTGGTCCAGCACTTGCAGAGCATGCAGGCACAAGGCCCTGGGTCCAACTCTCAGTACCACAAAAAAAAAAAAAAAAAAAAAAGATCAAATGGAACAACTCATCCTGTGTGTGTAAGCGTGTGACACCATCTGAGGATTCAGCATCCACTCGGAGTCTTGGGAGTAGCCAGAGGATAAGAGGACCTACCGAATATCAGCTCATCTCTGCTATGCAAATGCGGTATGCATATACAATGTGCTCCAGAGCGCTGGAAAGGAACTTTCATTTCCTGCCGACTATATGCCACGAACCTTCTAGCTCACTCCATTCTCACCCTGATCTCAGGGGGGAGTATCAACCCCCATTTCATTTTTAATAAAAATCAGACTCAGAAGGACTCCAGCAGAGCAAACCCAGGAATAATTAAGCCCATCCAATTTCAGGGGCCCTATTTTTCACCAAATTACCCTGGCCTGGTGCCTGGCTCATAGTGCAGTTACAAACATGCCTAACTAAAGCAAAATAAAACTGAATTGGAATGCAAATATTCTCCCAAAGTGGGTGTCTTCCCATGGCCTAAGATCTGAAAAGAGAGGCTACCATCCTCAGTGGTAGGCAGTGCCTCCACGGGCAAGAGGATCCAGGGCCAGTGGTTACAGAAGTGTCCTCATCAAATCAACCTTTTGGCCTGCTGCCTTGCCCTGGAGGGCAGGGCTTTTGTTTTTGTTTTTAACAGCTTTAATGAGATGTAATTTAAATACCACATGGTTCATACACTTAAAGTACAATTTAACAGCTTTTAGTATATTCACAGAAAGATGCATCCATGACATCAGATCTAAAACATTTCCTTATCCCTCAGTCATCACCCTCCAATTCCCTCAGCTCCCCCAATCCTAAACTACCACTAATCCACAATCTCTCTCTCTCTCTCCATGGATTTACCCATTCTGGACACTTCATACAAATACAATTAAAAATTAGGTGGGTCTGACCTCTTTCGCTTGGCATGTTGTTTTCAAGGTTCATCCATGTTGTGGTAGGTATCATGCCTCATTACCTTGTATAACTGAATAATATCCCATCATATGGATATACCGCAATTTATCAGTTGATGGATTTTGGGGTTGCTTCCACTTTTTAGCTATTATGAATAATGCTGCTGTGACATTTGTGTTCAAGTCCTTGGGTGGACATACATTTTCATTTCACACACACACACACATACACCAGGGGTGCCAAAAATGTATACACATTTTAAAAGATGTTGTCTATGTGTTACTTTTCAACACTGAATTGAATTATGGTAGCACCGTATGGTACGCCCTTTGCTCAAAAGATGGCATTGATCAAATGAAAGCATGTGCAACCATGCAACAGACAGGACCAAAAACATGGCAAAAGCATGGCTGTGGTTGTGTGAGGAGCACAAGACCATTCAGAAGTGGTACTTGAAACTCCGTTTTGAAGTGGTATTTGAAATTTGAGAACGCTGTGGAAGCACGATGACAATGGAGGCGCGAGTGTGCTCCTGAGTATGCAACAGAGCCTCCAACACGCCTAACTGCACGCATTCACGATAATTCTGAGATGCACAGTCCTGTGCACCAGATCGAGGAGGCCTCACAGAGCAATAAATCCTGCTTCTTCTGCTGTGTCACCACTTTGAATGCCTCTGTCGTTGCAGCAGTCAAATACGACTTGTATTCATCTTTTATTATTGGTTTATACAGAGTATGACACATTTTTATACAAGTCTTTCCTTTCTTAAAGTGTATATACATCTTTTGGCAGTGTGTGTAGGTGTTCTAATCCACACCATTCAAGAGTTTTAGAGGGCTACAAAATTAGATGTCGATTAGAATCATGTACAGATTCAATTGCAGTCAAGAGAGCTCTCTCAAGAGCTCTCATGCAAACCTAATCTGCATGTAATTTTAATCCACACCTGATTTTGTAGCCCTCTAAAACTCTTGAAAGGGTGTGGATTAGAGTTGAGAACATATATATATATATATATATATATATATATATAGAGAGAGAGAGAGAGAGAGAGAGAGAGAGAGAGAGAGAGGGAGGGAGGATAAAACCTACAAATGCAATTGCTGGATCACATGTTAACTCTATGTTAACCACTTGAGGGACTGCCAGATTATTTTCCTAAGTAGCTGCATTATTTAATATTCTATTAGAATTATAAAAGGAGTCCAAATTCTCCATATCCTTGCTAATATTTGTTACCATCTTTTTGATTAACCATCCAAGTAGACATGAAGTAGCTTTGATTTTCATTTCTCTGATGGCTAATGATGTTAATCTTTTCATGTACTTATTGATCATTTGTATATCTTCTCTGGAGAAATATCTACTCAAATCTTTTGCCAACTTCTTAACTGAATTATTTGCCTATTTATTGTTGAGTTCTAAGAGTTCTTTATATATTGTATAGTTAGTTCCTTGTGAGACAGATGATTTTCAAACTTTTCTTCCATTCTCTAGGATATGTTTTGACTGCGTCCTTTGAAGCACAAATGCTTTTAACTCTGAAAGGGTGCATTTTTTTTTCATTGCATGTGCATTGGCATATTTAAAAAATCACCTAAGGTTGCAAGGGGCTGGGAGTTAGCTCAGTTGGTAGAGTACCACTCTGCAGTCTCTGAGATCCTGAGTTCCATTCGCAGCACTGCAAAAATAGGAGGACGTGGCAATCCCCTTCTGAGGCATTCCCGAAACAGTCAGCCACTGAAAACCCTATGAGGGTCACTAAGAGTTGGACATGACTCCATGGCACCTAACAAGCAAGCAAAACAAGGTTGCAAAGAGATACACCTATTTTTCTTCTAAGAACTTTATAGTCTTATCTCTTATATTGAGGTCTTTGATCCATTTTGAATTAGTATTTGTATGTGGTGTGGCACGAGAGTCCAACTTCATTCTTTTGCACATGGAACTGAGGTGTTTAGCACCACTTAATGGAAAGACTAGCCTTTCCTTCATTAAATTGTTTCAGCTTGCTGGGTGTAGTGGCTCACGCCTGTAATCCTGGCAATTCAGGAGGCAGAGACATGAAGATCACAGGTTTGAGGCCAGAGGCAGTCTGCATAACTAAGTGAAACCTTGTCTCAAGATAAAAGAAAAAAAAATGGGCTGGAGTGCAGCTCAGTGGTAGAGCAACTTGGAAAGTATACGGGAGGCTCTGGGTTCAACCCCCAATTACTGCAAAATTAATTAATTAATTTCCTCAGCTCTGTCATTGAAAGCCAATTGACTATAAATGTGAGAGTTTATTTCTGGACTTTCAGTTCTATTCCAGTTAGGTCAGTACCACATTCTCCTGATTACTGTAGCTTTGTTGTAACTTCTGAAATTGGGGATTGTGAGACCTCCAATTTGTTCTTCTTTTCCAAGACTCTTCCAGATGTTCAGATTCTCTGGCATTTCTATGTGACCTGTAGAATTATCTCATCCATTTATGCAAATAAAGGCATCTGGGATTGTGACAGGGACTCCACTTAATCTGTAAGTCTCTGATCCATGAACATATTATCTTTCTGTTTACTTAGGTCTCGTTTAATTTCTTTCAACAATGTTTCACAGTTTTCAGAGTGTAAGTCTTTCAGAGTATAAATCTTGTATTTTTTATTAAATTTATGCCTAAGTATTTTGATGCTACTGTAAGTGGAATTTTCTTCATTTTCCTCGCTGCTACTGTACAGAAATATGAGGATTCAAACAGCCTTAGATCAAACACATTTTTTAACAATATGTTATGCTGTTGCTGACATGTATTATGTAGTTAGGCCTGTGTTGATTCTCTCTGTACTAAATATGTACAGACTTTTTTTCCCTAGTCATAGCTCCCTAAACAATACAGTATAACAATGTATTGTTGTTGTTGTTGTTGTTATTGTTAGGTGCCATCGAGTCATGTCTGACTCATAGCGCCCCTTATAGAGTTTTCAATGGCTGATTGTTTCAGGATTGCCTCGGGAGTGGATTGCCACGTCCTTCTCCTGTTTTTTGTTTTTGTTTTTTTTTTTTTTGTGGTGCTGGAAATCGAACTCAGGACCTCATAGACTGCAGAGTGGCACTCTACCAACTGAGCTAAATCCCAGCCAACAATGTATTAGTATAATCTAATACATTATACTAGGTATCATAAGTAATCTAGAGGTTGAAGAATATAAAAGGATGTGCATAGATTATATGCAAAGACTGCATCATTTTATGTAAGGGACTTGAGCATCATAGATTTTGATATCCGTAGGGGTCCTGGATCCAACCCCCTATAAATACTCAGGAATGATTGCACTGATTTCTATTGATCTTGTGTCCTGCTGAATTTGTTATTAGTTCTAATAGATTTTTAGTGGATTTTCTAGGTTTTCCATACACGATCATGTCCACTGCAAATAAAGATACTTCTTTGTTTTCAGTGTGGATGCTGGTTATTCCATTTTTCTTTCCTAATTGCCCCTGATGGGCAAATTTTGAACTGGCAGCTAGCTGTGATTTGGAGGCAGCCAACCCCCTCCCAAAACGCTACAGGCAGAGCTCTCACTCCCTGTGGGCCCCGGCCGCTGTGTGTGTTCCACCTGAGTTCTCCTAGGACAGGCTCTCCTGCCTGCTGACTCACTGGCCTTCCAGCATCCCCTTCTTCTCTGCCTGCTCTACACCCAGGAAAGCTGTGCCCTGGGATCCCAAGCTCCTGGGATCCCCTGCTGGCTGATTTCCCAGGGGTTCAGCCACTAAGATGCACAGCCAGGAGAGAGATATGCAAAACCCTCTCGATCGGTTTTGGTGCCACAGTCTTGGCCGTGGCTACATCTTGCCACTGCAATGGTTCCTGTTTGACGTCCCAGTCTCTATGACGTCAGGACTCTATGTACAACAGAACGAAACACTCCTTGACACTGTGCCATGCCAGCACTATATCTGTGCTTCTCTGCTACGATGAGAGTTTTCAATGTCTGATTGTTTCAGGATTATTTTTGAGAGTGGGCTGCCAAGTCTTTCTCCCATTTTTTTTGTGGTGCTGGGGATCGAACTCAAGGCCTTAGAACGTACAGAGCAAGCACTCTACCAGCTGAGCTACACCCCAGCCTGTTGAGTAAGACTGTGGATCATACGTAGGTCTATTTTAGTTGAGTCTTTGGAGTTCCTTATACGGTGTGGATATTAACTCCGTGTAGATGTACAGTTTGCAGTATTTTCTCCCATCCTTTCGGTTGTCTCTTCACTCTGATGATTGTTTCTTTGGCTATGCAGAGGCTTTGCAATTGATGAAATCCCATTTGTCTAATTTTGCTTTTTTTCCCCTTTGGGGTTTTATCCAAATAAACCTTTCACATTCCAAGGTCCTAAAGCATTTCCTCTATGTTTTCTTCTAGTAGTTTCATTGTTCAGGTCTTACATTTCAGCCTTGAATCCACTTTAAGTTGATTTTTGTAACTGATCAGAGATAGGGGTCTAACTGCATTCTTCTGTATGAGAATCCCAGCTGAGAACTTCAGCCCTTAGGAGAAAATGGGCCTGCAGTAGTGACTGAAGCTACCATAGCCCAGGGACAGATTGCCGTCCCCATCTTCTCAGTCCCAGCTGGAAGGGGAAAGGATGCCGAGAGGGGAAGGGCCACTTTCTCAGCACCCTTGCCCCCATCCCCTCAAGAACATCCATAATATCTCTGAGTGCCAGGCCCTGAACAAGGTACCATCTCGTCTGTTCCCCTGCACTTGCCAGGCCAGTATTATCCTATGTGATGGTTCTACTGAGCAATAGCTTACATACTATAATTATATTTAACAATATTTGCAGTGCTCTCTGCAGTATAAAAAGCTCTCTATCTAACAGGCACTCTCCCTTGCTCCTAACTGCACCCCTGACTACTGAGCTGGGCAGGCATTATCTTCATCTTATAGAAGAGCAGGATGGGGCTCCCCATATCCAGCTCCCTCTCATACCCAGCACTACGCCCCCACTCCCTCTGACTCTTATTACTCCCTCACTGCCCGGCCTCCTAGATTACTCAGGTGACTCAGGGAGTAACTCACTGTGTCAACGTCTTTGAGGGAGTGATTTTGAATTCATGACCCTGGAGCTTTGGAAGAATAAGGGCAATGCCATGCCCTCAAGAGACAAACATTTGAGCCATGGCACATGTCTGTAATCCAAACAAGTGGGGAGGCAGAGGCAGGAGGACTGCAAATATGAGGCCAGAGGCAGCCTGTGTAACTTAGTGAGACCTTGTCTCAAAAAGTTAAAAAACAGGCTATGGGTGTAGCTCAATGGTAGAGTGCTTGCAAAGTATGTGTGAGGCCCTGAGTTCAACCCCCCAGTACCACGAGAGAGAGAGAGAGAGAGAGAGAGAGAGAGAGAGAGAGGGATTCTTTCTTGTGTCTATAGTACTGGGCAGCGAACCCAAGGCCTCTGGCTGGTTAGACAAGTACTGTACCACTGTACTACACCGTCAGCCCAGAGTCAGGGAACCTAAAGAGAAAAACGGAGAAACATCAATGGGGAAAGACATGACCAAGGAAGTAGAAGAACGAGTGGAAGGGTAAATTTGGCCCCCCAAATGGAAGTAAGGGGCTGGAGGAAGCACAGAGGCTACCAGCAGCAAATCTGGCCTATGTGACATCACTGCAATTTGAGAAAGGGAAGGGCTGTAGAGTCCAAAAACCTGGTTGGAGGTCTGAGGATGTAGCTCAGTGGTAGAATGCTTGCCCAGCACACACACGGCCTGGGTTCAATGTCAGTACAAAAGAAAAAAAAACCAGGTACAGATTCTGGCTTAGCTACCAACCAGTCACATGACCCATCAATCACTCTCTCTGGACCTGGTAGCTCACCTATACAATAGGTTTATTATCCCCCAACACACACACACACCCAGCACAAAGGGCTTACAAGTAAGGAACCTGAACCTGTTGCATGTGAAATTTCATATTTTCCCTTCAATTTCATAAGCTGTATGCTATTAAACATACTTAAAGGATTATGACTAGATTTCATGCAGTCAGAGACAGTGAGCATTCTTTTAGCACTACTGCCAATGACACACACATGAGGGCCAAAGGATAATATAAAACATGGCCTCTACCTTCAAGAAACTGTTGTTGTTGTTAGGCGCCGTCGAGTTGGGTCCAACTCATAGTAATCCTATGTACAACCAAATGAAATGCTCCCCACCACTGTGCCATGTATGACACTACTGTCGGTGCTTCTCTGCTATTCATAGGGTTTTCAATGGCAGATTGTTTCAGGAGTGGATTGCCAGATCTGTCTCCCTAGCCTGCAGAACCTGTATTCCCAGGTCTTCTCCCATCCAAGCACTTAGCCAGGCCAACCCTGCTTAGCTTCCAAGATCAGGTGAGATTAGATGTCAGGGTGCTATGGCTGCAGACTCAAGAAACTTACTATCTCAAAATATCAGGTGTCTGAAACACCTGGAGTATGCAAGGGTACTGTTGGCAGCTGAAACGGAGCTGAGACAGATGTGACACAGCTGAGGACAACAAAGGAAAGGGTCACAAGGAGGAGGGGGACTTGGTCTCCCAGGAAAGATCTGCTGCAGAAGCCTAGCTAGCACCTGGAGCCTGGCCCACAGGTGCCAACACGTGCTGAGTGCAGTAGAAGACAAGATGACCCCTCCTCATGTGTGGTCAGACTGGCTCTGTTTAGGGTCAGGGTCTAGCAGAGCTGGTTCAAATCCTAATTCTGACCCCTTGATGCTTATAAGCCAGGTGACTTGAGGGAACTCACTTGCCTGATGCCCTGAAAAAGAATAATAATAATTCAACTTCAAATATTCATTGGGAGGATTAAATACAAGAATGTATGTGAACTGGTTCACAGCAGGGATGTAAAACATGCCACCAATTAATAATCAGCCATCAAAAAAGTCTTGACTGCCCGGCTGGAACCAGCCTTTGGAACACCATAAACTCCAGCAGGGAATTACACACACATTGATTGGGGGGCAATTAGCACAGAGGTGACAGAGAAAACCATGAGAAAGTTCTTGGCTTTGGTAAGATGGGGAGGAACATAAGCCCACAAGACCAGCAACCGAGTTCTTTTCCCAGAGATGCTCAGGCCCTGGAGAACTTAGCCCAGAGCCTCCATACGTGTTTCCTCTCAAAAGACCTTTCCCTCCACCCCACGCCTGTAATCTCAGGGACTTGGGAGGCTAAGGCAAGAAGATTGAGAGCTGAAGGCAAGGGCAGCCTGGGCAACTTTTAAGACTTTGTCTCTAAGTAAAAAATAAAAAGGAGCTAGGGCACAGCTCGGTGATAAAGCACTTGCATAGCATGCATGAGGCCCTGGGTTCAGCCCCCAGTAATAAACAGAGGGAAGAGGGGGGAGAGAGAGACAGAGAGAGAGAGAGAGAGAGAGAGAGAGAGAGAGAGAGGGGCGCGCCCCCTCCCCCAGAGTCAGGGGTAGAAAGCAGAAATGTGAAGAAAAACTGAGGTGAAAATGAACCAGAGGAATGGGGTGCAGAGAGGACACATATAGCTGGTTTGCTACAGGGCAGGAGCCTAAAACAGGTTCCAGGCAGGGAGCAGGGGTCTCTCGTGGTAACAGGAATGCCCGAGGCTGTGGAAAGGGCAGTACCAAGGGATGATGGCCAGGGAGAAGTCTGGGATGGCACCAACAGAAAACATACAGGGTTAAGGAAATGATGGGCCAAAAAGGGAAAAATTAATTCAATCAATCTTGACCGAGCCTTTACAAAACGCAGGGACTATTATACACTGGAGGTAAACTGAACAACAGAGAAATCCCAGCCCTCACGAAGCTGACATTTCATTCTAGTCAGAAAGGGACCGAGCACCAGAACAAGATCATTCTAGATTCACCCAGATTAGTCAATACTGACTGTGTCCTTACCTCCCTCCTGATGTCACGTTTCCCTTAGTGTCAAGGAGAAAAGGCCCCTGCCAGAGAACAAAGTCAGAGTGGCTCAATGTATCCACCTCCTGCTGCATGGAGGGAGAAAAGAGACAGTCCTTATCGACTACTATTCTCCTCAGATGGGACCAAGCAGAGGGAAACACAACTGAGGCACCGATGTGCACGTGACCCCCACCCCATTGCTCACCTGCGCACTAAACACACGTGCGCACACGCGCGCACGCACACACACACACACACACACACACACGCACACAGAGCCTCTGCTTCTCCTTGAGTCGTCATCCCATGACTTGGCAGGAGCCTGGCCTGTTTGCAGTTGCAGATAAAGAGCAAGGCCAGGCGCCACTGGGCCTTATCAGCTCTCCTCCTCCTCCCGAATGGAGGGAAAGCCTTCCTCTCCGCCCTCAGATGGGAATGGTCAGTCCTACTCAAAGGCCAGGCGTCTAGTCTCAGACACAGGCTTTTCCTCACACCTTGGAGGGCTGACCTTTCAGCACTGACGTGTGCAAAGGAAAGCCAGCTTGCTCCACAGAGCCACCTCACTGCGGGGATGGCCAGGCAGCTGGAGCGCGGCACGCCTGGGCCGCAGCATGGAACTGGAGTAGGAACAGAGCCTCTCCTGACCACTGGCAGCTGTGCGGTTTCCGCAGGGACCCTGTGGCCTTCCCTCAACCACCACCACCTCAGCTTCCCAAGTGCTGGGATTACAGACGTGTGCCAAGACACCCGGCTTCAGAATCTGTCGTTACTGTCAGAAAGGGTTTACTTGTCCCTGACCATAAATGTCCCCGCAGGCCTTCAGCAATGATCCAGTCTAGCCCGCCAATGGATTCCTGTTCCCAGAATGCCCGATCCTCTCCTTTTCCTACTTGGCTGCTGGTTGGGAGGGAGGAGTGACAATGGCCACAATGTGTACACACCTTAGCCGGACAGTGTGCCCACAGGCCTCTGAAAGCTGGTCCTCTTACCATGGCAGCTGGTCTACAGAGCACCAAGGGGCTAGAACACCTGGTCCTGGGCTCAGGGCCCACTGTCAGTTTATAATTGAGCTTCTAGGGTGAGCCCCTGTCAATGACTGCCCAGCGCTGCCTCCTCTCCTATGGCTTGAGGAAAGAAGGGCTCTTGTGAGCCAGTCTCTGACTTGCGGAAGACTCGAGCAGAGTGTTTAAGGGAAGGATAAAACTAGACACAAGGCGGGAGCAGTGGCGCACGCCTGTAATCTCACCAAATTGGGAGGCAGAGGCAGGGGGACTGCAGGTTCGAGGCCAGAGGTAGCCTATGTAACTTAGTGGGACCCTGTCTCAAGAGAAAAGATAAAACAGGGGCTGAGGGTGCAGCTCAGTGGTAGGGTACACGCAAAAAGTGTACGTGAGACCCTGGGTTCAGCCCCTCAGTACCAAATAAATAAATAAATAAATAAATCAGAAACAAAACCAGGTCACGGTGAGCTCAGGGTGCCGGTGGAAGGATTAAAGGGCAGTGGCATTTGAGCGTTACAGAGGGAAGGCCAGGGCAAGGCCAGGCTTGGCCTTGGGTAGGAAAGCCAGCTGGCAGAGAGATGGGACATCTGGCCCGAAGAAAAGAGCAGAGGTGCCTCAGGGAGAAGACGGTAAGGAGAGGCTAATGTCGTCTTCTTCCTTCCTGGCGAGACCTCATTGCTTTAGGTTGTCCACCTGAGAACAGGGGCCACCACAGCCCTTTCTCCCTGTAGGGCCTGGAGGCTGGCCCCTCATGGGCATGTGTTCCCTAGTGGTTAGTATAAACTGGTAGCCAGGTATGATTTCATTCGCAAGATGACTTTCAAATGCTTGAACATGCTGTTAACCACGCCCAGATCACTGCACTTTAATGGAGTGTTAGCCTGAAGACCACCCAGCCAGAACAGGAAGGCAGGCCCCCTCCCACTGGCACCGCCCTCACAAAAACAAAGCCCCAGACTGAGCTCTGCCAAGGTCCCTCTGGGAAGCGCAGTCAATAGCTCACTGTTCTATCTTTTGCTTGGCCTTCTGAACCAGAGAGTAATTGCTCAAAGAGGGCCTTGCCTGGTTCAGGGCAGTGTGGCTGTCCAGAGAAGCTTGCTAATGAAAGCAGGTCGCCCTGCTCCAGACCAAGGTTCGAGGTGAGCGAAATCTAAACACAAGTCTAGCAGAGAGACAGCAGAGAGTGAAAACTCAGTGTGAAGGGAGCTGGCCCATCCTCTGGGCCCAGAACCCCACCTGGCACCGACCTTCTGTTTCCACCTCTTCTCCATCTTTTCCCAGAGCTGGCAGCACAGGTTTCTGCTTCCTTCTAGTCTACCAGGGAGGGTGAACACCCAAACCAGAACTCTGCCCAGGAATAGCAAGACCCATGGGAGCAGCGAGGTGAAAAACCACAGGACCCCCTGCTCCCAGTGAGGTGGCTGCTGCCAGTCTCACCCTGGTATCAGGACAGGCACCAGTGTTTCTGCGCCAGGTGGAGGCCACCAAGTGTCACACCTTCCTGGCTACGTGCTACATAGTGGTGAGTGGCTGGGTGGGCGTGGAACAGGAGGAAATGGCCATATCAGGCCTGCACCCTATCCAGAAGCAAGGCCCAGAGCCACACCACAGAGGAGTGGGCTGAGGAGGCACTCTACAACCGAGAGCCTGGCCTAGTCTCTCGAGCATCTCTTCCTGTATGTCGCCTCAGCCTCCCTACACCAGGGACAGAAGACAGGATGGGGATATTTGCCTCCACTGCACAGAGGGAACAGGCGAGACCCTCACAAGAGGGCAGAACACAGGTTACCTGAATCCAGGGCACTGAAGGGTTCGATTCACTGAATCTACTTAGGTACAGGTACTAGCCCTGTGGTGGTTGCTCTGGGTCAGGAACTGAAGCAGGAAGGACAGCTCTGCCCCAGGATGCTCCAGGTGTATTGGCAATGCTTTGGCCCCAGAGTTGGGTGACACTCCAGTTCTCATGGAGGATGAGCCAGGCCCAGAGAAAAGAGCATGACTTTGAAATCAGACAGACGTATGAACTTGGCTTTGTTTGTTTGTTTGATTTTTCAGTACTGGGAGTTTGGGGGCTGGGGTTTAGCTCAGTTGGTGGAGTGCTGCTCTGCGAAAAACTGGGAGAAGGGCCTGGCAGCCCACTCTAGAAACAATCTCGAAACAGTAGCCACTGAAAACCCTATGAGCAGCAGAGAAGCACTAACAATACTATTTCACATTCCCTCTAGCGTTGCACATCAGGATTAATGGATATGGTTATGACTCGCCAGTTTCTGTTTCCAACTTTCCAACTGCTCATTTTTCTCACAAAAGTAGGATCTTCTTCCTGAGAGGGATGGGCAGAGAGGAAGAAAACTATATCCTAACATCTTGCTTCTCCAACTTTTCCTAATCTCCAAATACTAAAAAAACTCAGTGAAGGGGGCATGGGTAAGGAGAGAATTTGGTGGTCAAACAAGCTTGGGGGGATGGCTGGCCACAGATACTCCTTTCACCTATCCTTCTCTTGGGGACCCCAGAAGCCAGAGGCACTGTGATCTGGAGACTTCTCCCCATGGCACCCAGTACAGAACCTTGATGCAGCCCCAGGGAGCACAGAGTCCTGCATCCTGAGGGGAGAGGGGTCTCTTGCCAGGATGTAGGTCTCTGCTTGGACCTCCCTAGTACCTGAGAGGACCAAGGACAATGCCCGATGGCACTGATGCCATTCCTCATGTGACACCTGTCATGGGCCCAGCCACGTCCACTCCTGCTTCATTCCTAGCATACACAGACCAGGCAGAAGAAGCTTCAGAATGAGTGTCTCCCCTCCCCGGGGAGAAGAACTGGAGAGGTGGACCGCATCTTAGCTCCGGCCACAAGACACGTTTCCCAGGCTGCTACTGGATCATCGAAGCCAAGGATTCTACTAAGGGCACTATGGGCACTGGGGCTCCAGGATCTCAGGTATGGCCACGGACCTGCAGGAGGCCACAGTCATGGAAACAGAGGTGAAGTCAAGGGTAGGTGTGCTATTCTAGAACCAAGAACAGAAGGGTGAGGGCCTAAGGAAGCAAGGGCAGCCCAAGGCTGGCAAGGGGAGGAGGGGAATCAGGTATCTGAGGAGCTCCTCAGAGATGACACTCAAAGGTGAGAAGGCGAGTGACAGGAGGCCTGCAGGGGAGGGAGGCAGGGAGGAAGTAAAGTGGCAAGGGCTATTGCGTGGTCACAAACCATGTGGAGCCTGGCACAGCTGGAGCACAAGACATGAGCACCAGGCTGGGGAGGAAGGTAAGGGCCTGACTCACACACTCTGCTCCACTGCAGCGGAAAATCTGCCCCATACAGGTGTAAAGTATCCCCAAAGCCAACACTTACTGCTACAGTCAGTTGGTACCCATTGAGGACTGATTCCGGGACCTCCATGGATAACAAAATCTATGGAGGCTCAAGTCCCTTGACATAAAATGCCACAGTGTTTGCATATAACTTACACGCACATCCCTCGTGTACTTTGGACCACTTCTAGATGACTTATAGAACCTGACACTACGCAACTGCTAAGTAAAGAGTTGCATACTGTATTGTTCAGAGAATCTCAAGGAAAACTTCTGTACAAGCTCAGTCAGACACAACTAGCATAGGACTAACCACATAGTACTTGGCAACAACGATGTAACCTGTTTCTTTCAAATATTTTCAATCCAAGCCTGGTCAAGTCCTTGGATGTGGAACTCATGGATTCAGAGAGCAGACTGTTCTTTACAGCTGTTTTCTTCATTTCAGAAAAACAGAGGCCAGGGGAGGAAATGTTTGGCTTAGTTAAGCGTATGGCAAGGTTATTCACCACCCTCTGGTTAATGGGTTGCTCAGGCGCTAAGCAGCACTGCTAACCCCCGTGTGACAGGCACAGCCAGCCAGCCAGCCAGTGATTCTGAGTGGAGAATTAACTGTTCCAAGCTCAACTTTGGGAGTGGGGACATGCTGACAAGAGGTATATTTGACTTATTTTATTGCAGTTCTAGGGATTGAACCCGGGCTAGGATTTGGCTCAGTGGGTAGAGTGCTGCGCTGCAGTCTCTGAGGTCCCCAGTTCAATTCCCAGCACCGCAACAATGGGAGAAGGACCTGGCAATCCACTCCCAAGGCAATCCCGAAGCAGTCAGCCATTGAAAACCCTATGAGGGTTGCTATGAGTCGGATACCAACTTGACGGCACCTAACAACAACAACAACAAGGGATTGAACCCAGGCCCTCGTATACACTAGGGCCCCCCAACACCAGCCACACCTCTAGTCCCTTTTTTATTTTTTATTTTGAAACAGGGTCTTACTAAGTGGTGGAGGCTGCCTCTGGCCTCAAACTCTCAGTCCTCCTGCCTCAGCCTCCCAAGTCACAGCAATTACAAGCATGCGCCACAGCGCTCAGCTAAGAGGTAGATCTTGAACCTGCTCCTTCCCGCCTGTCTCCGTGGTCTATCATGTACACCCTGCTCATGCCACCAAGGCAGCTGGACCCCTCTAAAGCCTGTGGTCTCTGCTTCTGCTCCATCACCCCGAACCCAGTCAGAGGCATTGAGGTTGCATGACTTCTGTACAGGAAAGCAGGCAGGAAGAATTTCCTTCTTTTAGTCAAAGCTTGTAAGGAACACCCACTCATAACAGAAATGATGCTATGTGCTATGGGGAAGCAGACAGAGGGTGATGAATTCAAGTATGGTGGAGGCAAGACCTGCACATGCCAATTAAATGCCTCCCCCCAGCAGAGTGAGTCACCACAGGGTAATGCTACTCTCTCTTCACCAGCCCCAGAGAGATGCCCTAAGCCAACCACATCGTGGTACCAGCTCCAGGGCAGTGAGCAAATGCTGCTGGATTGATCCAAGCCAACCCAGTGTTGACAGAGCCTCACAATTTCCAGAAAGTCCCCATTCCCTGCCTCCTGGCCACAACTTGCGGGAATCCACCCTTCCCCTCTTCCGGTACCACAGCTTGAGCTTTGGAACTGTGTTAACTACGGTTGGAAAGCTTAAATTGCTCTTCAACTTGGGAATTTATGTAACCTAGTGAGCCTTAGTTTCTGACCCATGAAAGCAGAAGGATCCAAATCACTCTGTGGAGTTGCTATGAGAACTCAATGAGGTAACGTACTTTTGCAATACTGAGGAGAGTCTGACACATTAGTGATGCTCAGCACAATGACCCCAGGCCTTGTGACACCAGCCATAATCCTCCTCTGTTCCATCATGCCTTGGGGCTGCAATATAAGAGAGGCCGAGGCCCACACAAGCCCCAGGAGGCTAACAGTGTCAGGCCCACCTAGGATGATGGCTAGAAGGAGCAGAGGGCTGCAAATCAGAAATCTTGGTCCTGCCTCTGCTACCATTAATCAGAACTGTGCCTCGAGGCAAGTCACCTCACCACCCTGGGCTTCAGTTTCTCCCCCATCAGATGAGAGCCAATAATTACTGTGGCTTCTTCACAGGAGCAGGTTGCTACTAGGTGTTGTTGAGTTGGGCCACATTCATAATGACCCTACACACATCAGAACAAAACACCACCCAACACTGCCAAGCACACGATCTTCTTATGTTTGAGCCTATTGTTGCAACTACTGTGTTTCTTCTCATTGTGAGTTATGCCCATCAACAAATGGAGGTCCTAGGGGCTTTACTCATTTATTATTAAGGGGGAAACTCTTCACCAGTTGTCTCTTGAATGTCTTCCACCCTGGGAACCTCATTTTCCAGCACTATGACAGTGCTTCTCTGGTATCCACAGGATTTTCAATGGCTAAGTGTTTCAGAAGTGGATTGTTGGGTCCTTCTCCCTACTCTGTCTTAGTCTGGAAGCTCAGCTGAAACCTGTCCACCATGGGTGGCCCTGCTGGTATCTGAAACACCAGTGGCATTGCTTACAGTATCATAGCAACACGCAAGCCCCCACAGCACAAGCTGACAGATGTGGGGACAGGAGCACTATGGACAAAAAGCATAACCTATTTACTGTAGTGCTATGTTTTACAAGCCTGCAGCCGTAGCCCTGTGGCATCCGATCCCGTCAGATTGCGGAAGCTAAGCAGAGTCAGGCCTGGTTAGTACTTGGATGGGAGACTGCCTGGGAACACCAGGTGCTGTAGGCTTGGGAGAAGGACCCGGCAACCCACTCCCAAAAATCAATCCACCATTGAAAACCCTATGAACAGCAGAGAAGCACTGACAACAGTGTTTCCCCTGTTGTATGCAGGGTCACCATGAGTCAGATACCAACTTGACGGCACCTAACAACAACAAGCAACGTTTTACAAGACAGAGATATAGATCAGTGAAACTGAACTGAGAACTTAAAAACAAATCCTCGCATTTCCAGTCAATTTGTCTTCAACAAAGGGGCCAAGAGAATTCAACATAATGGTGCTGGAACAACTGGATAGCCACATGCAAAAGAATGCAGATGAGCTCCTAGTTGTTGTTAGGTGCCGTGGAGTCGGTATCCAACTCATAGCGACCCTCATAGGGTTTTCAATGGCTGACTGTTTCAGGATTGCCTTGGGAGTGGATTGCCAGGTCCTTCTCCCATTTTTGCAGTGCTGGGAATTGAACTCTGAACCTCAGAGACTGCAGCGCCGTGCTCTACCAACCGAGCTAAATCCCAGCCCGAGCTCCTAGTAGGAACTCACAAAAGCCAGGCATGGTAGTGAACACCTGTAATCCCAGCACTCAGGAGGCTGAGACAGGAGGATATTGAGTTGAAGGCTACATAACAAGATCCTGTCTCGAAGAAAAGAAAAAGAATTTATAAAAATTAACACCATTAGCGGGGCATGGTGGCGCACGCTTGTAATCCCAGCAGCTGGGGAGGCAGAGGCAGGGGATCGTAAGTTCGAGACTAGAGGCAGTCTGCATAATTTAGCAAGACCCTATCTCAAAAAAGTAAAAATATAGGCTGGGCCTGCAACTCAGTGGTCCAGCACTTGCAAAGCATGCAAGCACGAGGCCCTGGGATCAACGCCCAGTACCACACACACACACACACAAAAAGAACACCATTTACAGAAATTAGTGTAAAATGAATCAAAGACTAAATGTAAGAGTGAAAACTGTAAAGCTCAGAAGAAAACATAAATCTTTGTGGCCTTGGATTACACAATCTTTTCTTAGATATAATATCAAAGGGAAACTAAAGAAAAATAGATAAATTAATTTCATCAAAATAAAAAATATTTAGGCCTCCAAGAATCCCATTAAGAAGGTAAAAAGACAACCTGTTTACTGGAAGACAATTTTTACAAGTCATATAATCAGATAAGAGTCTATTATCCAGAATATAGTAAGAATTCTTATAGCTCAGCTGAGCATGGTGGCACACAACTGTAATCCCAACACTTGGGAGGTACAGGCAGGAGGATTTTGAGTTTGAGGCCAGTCTGAACTATACAGTGAGAACCTGTCTAAAAAAAAAATGAATGAGTAAAATAAAATTCTTAGAGCTCAACAATTAAAAGACAAATAATTCAATTTCAAAATAGGCAAAGAATCTTAATAGATACTTTTTGAAGAAAATATACAAATGGCCAATAAGCACATGAAAAAATGCTTAACATCATCAGGCATAAGGGAAATATAAACCAAACCACAATGAGATACCACTTCATACCCAAAAGGGTATAATAAATAAAAATGAGAGATAATAACAAGTGTTGGTGAGGAGGAGGAGAAACGAGAACTCTTAATATGCTGCTAATGGGAGAATAAAATGGTGCTGCCACTTTGGAAAACAGTCTGGCAGCTACTCAAACAATTAAACAGCTACCATAACCCAGCAATTCTACTTCTAGATGTATACATATTGTTGTTGTTGTTAGGTGCCATCGAGTCGGTATCCGACTCATAGTGACCCTCATAGGGTTTTCAATGGCTGGCTGTTTCGGGATTGCCTTGGGAGTGGATAGCCAGGTCCTTCTCCCATGATGTATACATAAGAAAACTGAAAACATACATCCTCCCAAAATACTTGTGCACAAATGTTCATAGCAGCATTGTTTACAATAGGCAGAAAGTGGAAACAACTGAAATGTCCATTCACTGATGAATGATTAGCACCATGTGGGACCACACAATGAAGTATCACTCAGTCATTTCAAAATGAAGTACTGTTATTTGCTACAAAGTAGATGAACCCTGAAAACATCCTGTGTGAGAACTGGACATAAGAGGCACATATTATATGATTTATATAAAATGTTTAGAAAAGGCAAGTCCTGGGACAGAAAGTTTCCAGAAACTGGGGAGAGAGAGGAATAGGGTGTGACTGCTGATGGGCACAGGGTTTCCTTCTGGAGTGATAAGAATATTCTGGAATTTGATAATAAAGATGATTGTACAACACTGAGTTATCCCCTTCCCCTTCCCTTTCTTTCTTTCTTTCTTTTTCTTTTTTGAGACAGTGTGTCATTATGTAGCCCAGGCTGGCCTGGAACTCCCAATTTCCTGCTGCGGCCTCCTCAGTGCCAGGATTATAGGATTAAAGGCACACTTGGCTTTGAACTATATACTTTTAAAAGAGTGACTTTTAGCCAGGCACAGTGGTACACATTTATAGTCCCAGCTTCTCTGGAGCCCAAGGGAGGAGTCTCACTTGAGCCCAGGAGTTTAAGACTAGCTTCGGCAACATAGCAAGATCTTGTCTCAAAAAAGGGAAATAAAAAGTGAATTTTTATAGTGCATAAACTACTGTACACCTCAATAAAGCTGTTATAAAGAGAAATTTTAAAAAGTAATACACACTGAGCTAGGTGTAGTGGCGCATGCCTGTAATCCCAGCACTCGGGAGGTGGAGGCTGGAGGAATGACACAAGTTCAAGGTCAACCTCCTCTACATAGCAAGTACCAGGCCATTCTTGGCTACACAGCAAGCCCCTGTCTCAAAAAACAGAAACAAACAAAAGAGTAGTACACATTAAAACTTATTGCAAAGTTTAAAAAATCCTTACAGAAATAAAAGGGTTTTAGTTTTGCTTTTTAACCATCAACAAGAAATCTCTTTGCCCGTTGATCTCAGGAAATTTCCTGGTAGGATAGGGAGGATTTCTGCAGGCAAAGCAAAGCAGTGCTGGGTTATTCCAGGATGTAGTATTAGGGGCGGAGGGGTTGCTCAGCGGTACAGCGATTGCCTAGTACACACG
Source organism: Pedetes capensis (assembly GCA_007922755.1). Classification (NCBI taxonomy): domain Eukaryota; kingdom Metazoa; phylum Chordata; class Mammalia; order Rodentia; family Pedetidae; genus Pedetes; species Pedetes capensis. The sequence goes on from VMDO01002517.1 coordinate 138,031, forward strand.
AGGCCATGCGTTCTATCCCCAGCACCATAAAAACTAAAAAAAGTAAAATAAAATAAGGACTGGAGATGAGTCTTGTTGGTAAAGCACCTGCTTATTAGCATGCATGAGGCCCTGGGTTCCACCCTCAGCACCACATATTCTCACACACAAAAGCTCTTCATATTTGCATGTCAGTATTCAATCTATTGTGATGTCATGTTGTTTGTGAAGAAAATTTGAACTAGCCCAGACATATAGTTGCAAAAGGGATAAATATTTTAATAACCTCTTTAGACAACTGTGGTCGCTCCTCTTTGACATTACACCAAAACTCAACAGACAGTAGCTCATTGTGACATGGAATTTGAAACACTGTGAACTTGTCCCACTCCATGACTTTCAAATCCACTGGCCTTTCTCAAACTGTAAATGGACTGCCACCCAACATCCTTTTGTAACCTCGTGCGCTGGTCATCCGGAAAATATTGGCTCTGTGCATTATGCTGATCTTCGAAATGTTGACACATACTGTGATCAAGTGCCAAAAAAATCACCTGTGCAATATCACCATGAGTGTCATCAGAAAAGTCTTTAAGAATTGAAAAGCTGTCCGGCTCAGGGCAGTGGAGAGAAGTTTTCCCAAATTCTAACTTGTGCTTGCAACCTCTAATTTCACCATTCGTCATAAGTATTGCCAGTTGTTTTCTCTAAAGCAACAGGCTCACAATATTCTCTTTTTTGGGGGTGGGGAGTCTGTCAGACACCTAAGTCTGAGTAACCACAGTTCTGTGTCAGTTGTTCTTTCAGGTAAAAATGGTGGTCCTCAAAAGCCCAGGTAATTCAGCGCACAACTCACACAACCCCACGTGGACTTTTCCCCAATACAGTTCCCACAGTGAGGCAAGCAGAAGGGTTACTTCCCATTTCATTGCACAGAATGCTAAGGACAAGCACCCAAGCACAGTGACTTAATCTTAATAAAGTGAATCAGTTTCACTGCTTCATCAAGGCCATACTTAAATGCAATGAAGGGGAAAGGCCTGGGCCATCAGGCAGTTGATGCTCCAGCCCTGATTCCCACAAAAATAGCAGTTTTGCTGCCCCTCCCCCCGTCACTGCTTTTGCCCTATAGGTGAGAGAAGAAGTCACGCGTTCATATTGTCAGGAATATCATTTTGCTCCACGCACTCTCACTAAGTGGGCTGGAGGACTTGCAGGATTCTGGGGAGAAACCATGAGAACCACTGAGTGAGGGTGCTCTGCTGGCCTGGGGGTTGGTAGAGGCAACCTGGGATGCTAGTCAGCCAGCCTCCTTTGCTATGTGGCCTAGGAAAAGGTGGAGTGAGTGGATGCGAGGTAGGCTTCCTGTGGTTCCCCTTCAGGCTCTCCACCCTGCCCCACACCTCTTGCCCATTCCCTTGACCTCCCCACAAAATGGGCACCTCCAAGCCTCAGGATCGTTTCCCACTTCCACCCTAGAGATGTCCAGGGGTGACCACATGTGGCTGGGGAAGGCAGGCAGGAAGGCAGCAAGGGAAAGGGGTGGCATAGCCCACCATCTCCCAACTTTGTCCCCAGCTCCATCCATCTACCAGTGCCCACCATGTTCCCTCCCCACGGATTCAGAGCTGGGCTAGATGCCTGCCACCTAGCCCCAAGTTCAGTGTTAACAAAGGGGTTCCTTGTCCTCCTGGACAGCTGCGGTCTCTTGGTAGGAAAGGCCCCTTCTCTCAGCCTGGTAGTTATGGGCTGACGCCACCAATACAAGACCCCCGGCTGGCTCAAAGCCCTATCTTTCCAGGATATTCAGTAAACAGTGTGAAGCCTGGTGGGAAAGGATTTCTCATCCAGGGGGAGACTGTTAGACCCACAGCCGCAGTAAAGCAGCTTGTCCCCGGAGCCAAAACAGAAAACAAAGTGCCATTCAGGCCCCAGAGGCAAACAATAGGCCCTTATCCTCTCTTCTGGTACAGGCTCAGAGTTGCTGAGCGGAGTTAGAGGGCACAATGGATAGCGGTGGGCAAGGCTGCCCCTAGGATGTGTGGAGCCCCAGGAAAATTGTTTTGGCAATCCGCATACATAAAAAACTGAGTGTCTCAAAATTAGTGTGCCAGCACCACTCAGGGATCCCAGTGTCACGTGGTCCAGGATAAAAAATACCAGAGCCATCTCCTGGGATTGGGCTTAGACATGGGTTGAAATAACTCCACGGGACAAGTGTTGTCCCTGTACAGGGTACAAGGACCAGAGTACCCCAAAGGGACCAATGTGGATCCCTGTCTGGGTCTGGAATGCTGACCAGAAGGGCACTATGGGAGGACTGCAGCCATTAGGAGGAAGGCACTCCAAAGTGTGGGCCCTGTGGTGTGGCCTAAGACAGGGCCACGGGAGCCCAGACCCAGGGATGGTACCAGCTCTGAGGACGCAATCACAATAGAGGATTGGAAGGGTTGTTCCTGCAAACATGGAAGCGATGACCTCAAAGCCCAGGTACTTTCTGTTTGCCAGGAGTTATCAAGACCCTGGGTAACCCAGAACCTCAGGCAAACCTCACTCCAGTGAGTCATGAGGCAGTTACCACTGGCTGTCAGCTCCTCTCCCTGATCTCCTAGCCGATGACAAGGTAGTTTGAGTTTCACACCGTGTCAGGCCAGTCCCTCTGAGTGAAGCCCACAGGTGGGAAGCAAGAAAGCAAGCCCGCAGGGGACTTTCCTGGAGCGGTGGGCCCAGCCTGGCTCAGGCAAACACTCAGGCGACAGGAAACAAGAACCATCGAGGTAATCTACGAACTAAGGACCTCCTGCCTGGCAGAAGCGCTTAATTCAACTTTCTACAGGTCCTGTTCCCTGACAGCATGTCTGCCATCAGCTCCAATGACACTACCAAGGGCTGGTTAAAGAAGTGCCACAAGAAGGGACCACCAGCAAGCAGAGGAACCAGCAACCGGCCCCCAGCAGGGAGGCAGGAGAGGCTGCCACATGCCCAAGGTCCGGGTGTCCTGCCAAGCCCCACGCCCCAGTGCTGCCTGCTGCACGAGGCAGATAGCAACGGGTGGGAGGCTGCCCCATGCCGCCTGCCTGCGGGGTGAACACGCTCCTTCCCGACTGTGCTCTCCCTAGGCAGCGCTGATCGGCTGGAACAGAACACGACCTGGCCTCCTGCCCATCTCCTCTGAGACAGCGCAGCCTTCTGTTCCCTGCTGCGTCATCAGTAGGTACCAGGAGTCTAGAACACAGCTGAGGCAAAAAGGCCAGGCTCCCTCGGAGACTCTGCAGTGCCCAAAGCTGAAGGCCAACCACACGGCCACTCCATGGCCAGTGACCACCCAAGGACCAAGGGCCAAGGGGTGATGCAGCTCCAACCCTCAGAGCCCTGTGCCAGTGCCCTCCCCTCTCAGAGGAGAAGGACCGGAGGCCTTGGCAGGCGTGGTGGTAGCGATTCCTCAGGGGGCGGCACACCAGGCTCCAAGGCTCCCACTACACACACCAAAGTCTCACGCTGAAGAAGCTGGGAGGATAAGAGGGAAATACTCCTCACCCTGGGGAGCGCGTGTTGGGGGGATGCCTGGTTCCAGGCCTCGGAGGCCCCCCGCTTCAGTTCTGTCTCCCTTCCTCTTTGTTTCAGTCCTTCTGCTCCGTTGCCCCCCTAAACAAGCCTTCCAACCTGCATTCCTGTTAGCCACTGATTCTGCTGGAGTGCTCACTATTGCTGGCGGGGCTTGGCAAGACACAATGACCTTTGCACAGGGGCCATATCTCTTTCCTGGCTCTCCTCTCAATTCCAACTGGGTAAACAGTTATGGAACCAAAAAGCCTAAAGGGAGGAAAATGTGGCATCCCAGGAAGGGCAAGAGATTAGGTGGCAGAACACCTGGACTCCAGCCTTGGAGTACCTCATTATGAAACAAGACTCCTAACCGTCCTCAGGAAGGTAGGAGGAAATATTCCGCTTATGAGAAGGTTCTGTGCAAATGGGTGTAGGTTCCAGAGATGGCTCTCTCCTTTTCCTTCCTGTGACAAAGGAGCTCAAGAGTATGGGAAAGTGATCATCTGAGAAAAGAGGTCAAGTCTGAAATTCCAGAACTAAGCTCCAAGGGAACCAGGAACCAGGCCCGGGGCAGGGCCTGATCCTGGTTCAAGGTGAGCCGGAGTTGCTGCACATTGGCCTCAGGCTTTGTTCAGCCAGAGCTGGACTTCAGCTTCAGAGCACCTAACACCTAAATCAACAGTGTCTACTGGCCTGGTAGATAAGGGACACTTCCTGACAAGAGGGAAAGGTCTGGAAAACTGCTGTCACTCCATACACTAAGGCAGAGACTTGTCTGGCCTGCACTTGGATGACCTGGGGCAAGAGACGTCTTTGTCAGCCTGGGCCTTCCAGACAGTGGCACTCCCAGCCCAGGGCTGCCTAGAGCCTGGGATAGTCTAGGAGGACTTCCTGCTATAGGAAGGGGACAAACTGGAAGATGGAGAGCTCCGCTGGGTTAGCACATCGCTTATCCACATCAACTGCGAATCTTACGTCAAATGCCCACATTCACCCCTCAGGTCACCCTGTGGGCTCTCCAGGAAGGGACAGAAACAGCGAGTGAAATCCTCTTCTGTCCTTCCAAACAATTCTGTGTGAAAGAAAATTGCACTTGTCAGGCAATTAGACTTCTTCCCTCCTTCCCCCAAAGCTCCTGTAGAAGGAAGTGACCAATCCTCTATTAACATTCCATTTCTAGTAGGGCTTGGTGGCGCACACCTATAATCCCAGTGGCTCGGGAGGCAGAGGCAGGAGGATCGCAAGTTCGAGACCAGAGGCAGTCTGCGTAACTTAGTGAGACCCTGTCTCAAAAAAAAAGTAAAAAAAAAATGGGCCGGGGGTGCAGCTCAGTGGTCCAGCACTTGCAAAGCATGCAGGCGCGAGGCCCTGGGTTCAACCCCCAGTACCACACATATACACACACACACAAAAGAAAATCCACATCTACCATGCTCTTTTTGGGGTATGGAGATGAGATGGGCTGGAAGACAAGAAGCAGAAAAATAAAGGAAACACGTCACCAGCTCCTGAACCACGCTGAGGGGAGGCGGTGACCTCTTGCTCCTGCTCACGCTGGCCTCGCGGCAGAGCACATGGCGCAGACCCTGGACAGGCAGACAGCAGCATCCAGGACCGCTCCCTGGAGGAACAGCTCTTCTGCCCACAAGCTCCTCGAGCCAAGACTAGGCCTGGCGAACCCCAGCACCCACATAAAAAACCAGTGTGTCAGGAGAGCCCTTGAAATAGACTCACACCATCCTGGCACCACAGGCCCCAAGGAGACTGACTCTTAAATGGCACAACGAATGGTGAAATCTTTCTGTTTGTAAATTCTCCCTTTCCTTGCTCCCTTAAAGAGCACTCAGTGGAGCCCAGGGTGGGGCCGGTGTGCTGATGTAACAGACTCTCTGAGACCTCCAGCGTGCCACAAGTTGGGAAGAAATAAGAAGCCACTAGTTGGCAGGAAGAGGCAGGGGGACAGGGTAGTGACAACAGTGGAATGGGCTCCAGGCCAGCAGTGAATGGGTCAATCTTAAGGACTGATGATAGAATAACAAACAGGTAACAAGGCAAGGCACAATAACTGACAAAAGAATGAGGTATGGCAGTAAAGGGGTCAGCCCAGGCACCCCCTCAGCATGAGGTCCGAATTCAAATCTAGGCTTTACCTCTTTGAAGAAAGGATACCATTTTACTCAAGAAGAATACCTGAGTTTGTAAAAATGGGCACCAGGTCAAAGGCACACCAGTGGCAGGTGATACCAGCTTGGGAATAGCAGCCAGAGCCTTGACAACATAGGTCACCACAGAGCCCAATACAAAAAAAAAAAGCTCGGATGCATGGACTCGGAACAAGGCTGGTCCTGTCTGCTGTCTTCAGATTGGCAGAGACAAGGAGAAGGTGTGAGGAAGGACAACCGTCAGGACACCATGCCTCTTGCTGGAGCATAGAAAGCAGGAAAGGGCAGACGGGGAGGAGCAAGGGCAGACCCCATGTGTCATGACAAACCCCAGCTGGCTCAGAAGACGCCTGCAGAAACGGGTCAGGCTTCCACGAGCAGGGTCGCTCCTGAACCAGAGTATTTACTCAGCATCCTACCACCCTTCTATGGACAACAGAGGCTCCATCTTCTCCCGGCCACAAGCCTGGGGTGTAAGGAAAACCTCAAACACAGACTCACTTTTGGAAGGGGGCCCTGGATCTCAGAATATAAGGTTGGGGCACAGGAGAATAGGCATGGACCTAAAACCAGAGAGTCAGTCCCCAGAAGGCCTGTGTCCTGGGGACCTGTCTGGCACTTCAGAAGACAAGCTCTAAGCATGGTTCACCCCAACCTCAAGAGCCACTCCTCAGTCTTCACGCACCTCCTCCAGGCAGCCTCGCCCCTTTGGCCTCCTTCCTTCTACTGGGTATCAGAATTCTCGCCTCCTCTGGGAATGCGGCTGGGTCTGGATCCAAATTTAATTTGTTCAACACGTAAAAACACAAGGATGTGGCAAAGGAAGTGTAGCCAAGAATGAGGTGCCTTCCTTAGCCCTTGGCTCAACTGCCCACAGCCTCTACCCATTTACACCCTCGCTTCCTGTGCATGTGAAGAAGACACGCAACTTCCACTGAACAGGCGAGGAGAGTGCAGACAACCCTGAGAAGAAACCCAGGGGCCTGCTAGAAGCACTTCTTCCCATTTCTTCGACCCCTGGGCAGGATTATCTTTATCTGCACTACAGCCATAAAGCAGCAGCACTGTAGAGGCAATGAAAGCCCAGAGAGAAGAGAGGCCAAGGCTAATTCTGCAAAACAGATGAGAACCAAGATGTGTGAGCAAAGGACACGGCTCCTGGACCACAGGTCCCATGTCAGATGCTCCTGGGGTGGCAAAAGTGAAAGGAAGCTTCGGGCGTTGCAAAGGACACAGCACAGAAATGACAAAGAGAAAACCTAGAGCCATTCAGAGAAATAAGAGCACAAACATGAGGCCCTCAGAGGGTGGGGTGAGCTACATTCTGTCACAGCAGTGGGCAACACAGTGGAGGACAGGCCCAGGCACAGGCAGTGTCAGAGTCTGACCACTTCCTGGCAGGATGACCTTAGGCAAGGAGCTCCCTGCTTGAAGCCTCGGCTTCCCCTGGGTGACACCTTTCACCTGCAGGTGGGTTGTAAGGAAGTGGAAATAACACGTAGGGACCTCGAGTGAAAGAGCAGACCAAACTTACTTGCTGTTATCACTTATAACTGCCATGATTATTTTACTGTGCATTCTTATATGTAAATTTACTTCTAAATTACGAAAAACCAATCAGCAGATATAAAGTCACTCAAGAACTCTGATCTCACTTCTCCCACACTTTGGGACTGTTCCTGAGAATTTCAGACAGACAGGGTTCTATAGAGAGGAAGCTACTGTTACAGTCTAGACCCTGAATGCCCCCTAAAGGTCCACGTGTTGGTTTGGTTGCCAGCCTGCTGCACTGTTGAGAAGTGGTAGAACCATTAGGAGGTGGGGCCTGATGGGAAGAAGTTCACTGCGGGCATGCTTTTGAAGGAGATATTGGGAGCCTGGCCCCTTCCTCTCTCTGCTTCCTAGCTAACACAAAGTAAGCAGTTTCACCCATCAGATGTGTCTGCTCCAAAGTAACAGAGCCAATCAACTGTGGACTGAAACCTCCAAAACCATGAGGCAAAATATGGTTTCAACGTTCACCCATGTTGTAGCACATGTCCATGATTTATTCCTTTTTGTAGCTAAATAATATTCCATTTGTCAGGTGATGAGCATTTAGGGTTATTTCTACTCTTTGTTGTTGTTGTTAGGTGCCATAGAGTCAAGTCTGACTCACCACGACCCTCCTAGGGTTTGCAATGGCTAATTGTTTCGGGATTGCTTTGGGAGTGGATTGCCATGATCTTCTCCTGTTTTCATGGTGCTGGGGATAGAAGTCAGGGCCTCTGAGAGCACAGAGCTGCATTCTACCAACTGAGCTAAACCCCAGCCTTTTAGCTATTATGAATATTGATGCTATGGGCATACACGTTACATTTGAAATATATAATTCTTTTTTTTTTTAGGGACCAGGAATTGAACCCAGAGCCTTGTGCACACTAAGCATGCATTCTATCACTGAGCTATATCCCCGGCCCCCAAATATATTATTCCTAGCCATCCAGATTAGTCTCCTAGTTATGCTTTAATTAGTCTAGGACTTGAACCCAACAGACTGAATCTATGACTCAATTCCCAACCACGCTACTATAGTTTGGATCCAGAATGCTCCCCAAAGGTCTGTGTGTTAAAGAATTGGTCCTCAGCCCGTGGCACTATTAGGAGGTGCTGGAACCTTTAAAAGGTGGGGCCTAGCCAGGCGTGGTGGCGCAAGCCTATAAACCCAGTGGCTCGGGAGGCAGAGGCAGGAGGATTGCAAATTCGAGACCAGAGGTAGTCTTTGTAACTTGGCGAGACCCTGTCTCTAAAAGTAAAAATTGGGCTGGGGGTGCAGCTCAGTGGTCCAGCACTTGCAGAGGATGCAGGCGCGAGGCCCTGGGTTCAACCCCCAGTACTGCCAAAAAAAAAAAAAAAAAAGGTGGGGCCTAGCAGGAGATTTTAGGTCTTTGGAGGTGTGCAGTTGAAAGAGACACAACCCTACCCCTTCCTCTTCCCGTCCCTCATGTACTGTGCTATGAGGCAAACAGGCTTCATCTACCACGTTCTCCCACCACATGCCCAGAGGCAAGGGGGGCAACCATCCACGGATAGAAGCCTCCAAAACTGTGAACCAAAATAACTTTCTCCTTTACAAGCTGACTTATCTCCAGTGTTTGTGGTAGTAACAGAACGCTGACTAACACATGCACTTTATACTTGTCTGCATTCTCATTCCGGGATACGGGAGGTCCACGGCAGCCAGGGATGCACTGGATGGCAGGGAAGAGCAGCAGAAATTTACAAGGCATTTTGAAAAATCCATACACCTACATACAGCCCTAGCTGCACGGACCAAAACTAACCTGATTATTTCTATTCCCTCCCGTCCCCATAGCCCAAAAGAAAGGTGTCCACAGAGAATCAATGGGAAACTCTCCGGGTTGCCCTTGTGGAAGCTTTAGGAAAGCAGAGGCACTGGGTCGCGCACTCACATGGCTGAGGTTACACGAGACTAGGGTAAGGTCAAGAGGACACGCACTTAGCCGCAGACCCACAACGGGCTCACAGTAAAGGTGCATGTGTCTCTGTGATGAACAAAAAGACAGAGAATGGCCAGAAGACAGCAGAGCAGACCGTAGGAAATGAGAAATGTTTGTGCGCTCAGTACTAAGAAGGGGAAAATGTAAAGAAGAGGGAAACTTCTATGAAGACATGGGACGGAACTACATCTAAGACAAACTGTGGAGACAAACGTTAATATATACCTGTTCTTTGGTCTCACCTGCAGAAGTGAGATGGCAATGGCGACATGGTTTGATAAAAGTCACAGTAAGACGCCTATGCTGTGCTGCCCCTGTGGCCTCACGACTGCCACCGTCAGAAGCTGACCACTGGCAAACGTGGCCACCCTGCCAAGTGCAAGAGAACGTATAAAACATAACCGAAGGGGCAAGACTGGGTGAGTGAAGCACCTAACATTCATACCCCGCTGATTCTAGTATGGATCCAGGGAAGAACAACACTGAAACCCCAGCGGGCAGCTGCCGCAGCATCTAGTTCACCTACAGATTCAACCATTAGCTGTGCAATAAATGGTGGGCTTAAATTGTTTTTAATTGTACAAAGAGTGTCCATCTCAAGTGGCCCAGAGAACAGACTGATGTTATGTGATAAGCACAGCATGCCAGGCTGATAGCAAAGGGACAAAAGAGAACAAAAACCACATTGGGACAGAAAGTAGAGCCATTGAACTGCCAGGAATGGCTCAGGGTGCGCCCCACTTCCTGGACATTTCCCTGGCCAGGGACGGCAACCCAGAGAGCAGGAAGGCAACAAGGAAAATGAGACCCAAGCACACAGGACGAGGGGAAGCGGGTAGCTGATGGGTGCTGCGCGAGGCAGAGCTCTGCAGCAGACGGAACGTGCTAGAAAGATGACGGCTGCAACTGCTGAACTCAGAAGGCAATTTGTAGAAAGGTGGCAATAAAAATTTTAAAATTTCAGCTGGGGGTACAGCTCAGGGGTAGAACGCTTGCCTAGCATGTGTGAGGCCATGGGTTCCATCCCTAGCATGGCAATAAATAAATAAATAAATAAATAATCCATTTGGAGAAAGAAGGAAAAAGAAACAGTTGAAAAGGAGGACATGAGCAGGCACAGCGGTAGAGCACTTGCAAAGTATGTGCAAGACCTTAGGCTCAACCCTCAAGTAATGCAAAAGAAAGAAAAGAAAAAAAGAAAAAGAAAGAAAGAAGGAAAGAAGGAAGGAAGGAAGGAAGGAAGGAAGGAAAGAAAGAAAGAAAACAAAAGAAAAATGGAACAGCCATTTTGGAGGAAAGCTTTTTAAATTGTTTAATGCAATGATGAAGAAGGTAGAGATCTATAAAAAATGAACACTGAGTTGAGGAAAGCTACTTACATATTTATAAACACACTAATACATGATGGTCTCCTCTTCAGGAGAAATGTGGGAAATGGAAGGCTGACCCCTCATGGAAGCAAAATTTTGTATATCCGAGGAGCAAGTTACCGAACCTCCTAAGACTCAGTGAGTCAGTCTGTGCTGTGGGACTGGTCCTCCAAAAGGTGGAGCCAAGGCAGGCCCGGAATGAGAGGATGCACATAGGTACTTGGGAAGTGGTAAGGCACTACAGAAATATGATCATCTGGAATTATGTAAAATCAAATAGGTAGGCTTTTTTGGTTCCCAGACAACAGGAGTACCACGTAGGGTTTGGGGGGTTGGGTTGTTTTTTTTAATATCTTGTTTTGTTTTTCTGGTCTTTTAAAACATGGCTTCGCTACGTAGCCCAACCTGACCTCGAACTTGACGTTCTCTTGCCTCAGCCTCCCAAGTGCTGGGATTACAGGCATGTACCACCACACCTGGCTCACATAAGTTGGTTTTTTATTTGGTGATTTAAAAAAAAAAAAAAAAAAAAAGAATCACATGTGTGGTGCCACATG